>JAVSBS010008540.1:10782-24950 GCA_033124195.1 Coracias cyanogaster
CTCACTGGAGAGAGAAGTGCTGTCTCACATCAGAGCTCCTTTGTTCAGCAAAAGCTTGGATTGAGCACCGCTTTACAGCTAATGATGACCTTTCCTAGTGTCAGAATTAAAAATTACCATTACCCATGGAAAAGAGATTTTTACCAATAAGGAGAAGCTTGTATTTTCCTGTGCAGGTAAACAGAAGGATTTCATATTCACAAGTGGAAAAAAGGCAAAACAAAAACCTGGAAGTGGCAGTATTGTCAAAGAATCATAAGTCTGGCTTGGCAAGAATGTTCAGTAACAAAACCTGAATCTCAAACTCCTATGCTAAGATGATGTTTAGCAAGCCTATTGTTTAGAATAATTACTTTAGCTTCCTTTTTGAGAACAAATGCTAGCCAAGGCTAAGGGAAAAGGTTCTGTAAGAAAAGTAACAGGACAATTCAATCATGACCTCCTAGCACAACAGGTTTTTCCTCAACAGAAGCAAGTCTTTTTCTGGATCAGTATTTGGACTAGATCAAATTATTCACTGTTTAGCCACGGAATGGGACAAGTCCACTAAGAATTGCTATTTATTTGGAAATCGGTACTGGTTATTGTAAATCAGCTTCAACTAGGCTTGATTCATCTTAAAAATTAGCCTCTGGGCTTTTTTATTTATTCTCCTGAATTCCTTAAGCCCACTCAGTTCCAGCTCTTTGCTTGCAAGGCCTGACCTGGTGTACCTTTCTCCATCAGGTAACTCTCAGTGGTGCTGGACGGCAGATGCAGGTCTTGGAGGAGCAGGAGGTCAGCAAGCTCAGGGCATGAATGGTATGGTGGTACGTGTTGCTGTGAGACACACTTATTTCTCTGAGAAAAATTTTGAGTGACTCAGTTCTAATGATTAAAGTCCCTCATACTATTATATCAGAGAGTTCAGGAGGATGTTGGCATAAGTCTCTGGTTAGGAGTATTTGCCACAGGAGGTTAACCCTTTCCTATTCTGGTTCCATAGAGTATGTCAGTTAAAAATTATTCTGTAGTTTGCAGCAGCACAAAAATTGTAAGCATAATTAATACAGTATCTAAACCCATATATTTAATAGAGGTGCACATGGCATGGCTAAAATCTTCAAGAGGCTGTACAGAGATGGAACTTCCTCCCTGGAGGAGCTGCTGGTCTGGAATTAAAGCAATGATATTTATTTTGTGTTGCCCAGAAGTGAGTGGCATGGGGGAAGGGAGTACACTGTGTAATCTCAAGTGATTAGTTGCCTGGGTTTGATGTGAAGTTGTCCTTAATACTCTTGTTCAGGACATGGACTTCAGAAAGAACATGCTGTCTGGAGAACTACAGTGAGCCTGCTTGTGTTGATCACAAGGCAAAGCAGCAAGCCCTAAAGGCTCTGCCTTCTGAAACCTCAAACATGATGATCCACATGTGTTGGGAAACTAGAGCTTTGCATGGTGGTAAAAGACTGCACTGCCATTTGCTCAGAGATAACAGGCAGAGTTAGGAAAGTTAGAGTTTCTCTCCCACAGGAATTTGACATTTCAACCTTTTCAGTCTTTCTGTTTAGGGGAGGACTTACTGACTTTAAACAAAGCTTCCACGCTAATGATGCATTTAATATTGTGCATCTCTGCTCATGCAGAGCTTCCTTATCATTCATGCCATGTTACCTTCTTTAAAGCCTAACTATTCATGTAATGGCAGACTGTGGTGCTCTGAGGATGGCTCTGAGCACCACCTGATCAATTAGATGTCATCTTCGTTGTGGCAAAGGACCAGCTCTGCCAAGCAGTTCCCACACCATAAGCTGTAGCTCCATGGGTCCCAGATGACATTTGCAAGCCAAAAGAGGTGCTTTGCATCAGAGTCAAGGCAACACAGAGCACTGCATCTTGCCTGTTTTTGACGTGGCTGCTACCCAACTTCCTTCCATTGATTAGATGAAACAAACTCATGCAACCACTGTGACAAGGTATCTGAAGGCAAACACGGCTGCCAAGCAATTAGTGTCCAAACCATGCCTAATTAATCCCTTGGGTACATCTTATTACAGAACAAAGCAGAAGATGTCTTTGGGTATTATATTGGGAGAGTGCAATTCTGATCTGATTTGGGCTGATGCAAGGAGTAGGGCTGTTAGATGATCATTTCCAGGACATGTCTGGGGAAAGACTGTCTCTTGCTCTCCCTGCAGAGATGACAATTCTAGCTCATACAGGGAGTTTCTACTGGCAGGGGAGGTCAGGAGAAGGGTGGTTAGTTTGTAAGTGGTGCAAGATAGAGAGCTGCAGTTCTTCTGGATTAGCTGTAAAAGATAAGATACAGATATAAAGGCAGTTTTGTGTAGACACACTGTAGATCCTAAAGACTTTGCTACACAGTAAATTTTACAATGTAAGTACTGCAAAACACTTACGTGTTAGTTTAGGGAGCAGTCATAAGAAATAAATGGTCTGCCTCTAATAGATAACATAAGAAGTTGCCTAGCTAAAATCAGCCAGACATTCAAAGCTGACTGAATGTTACCATTTATACTAGATCCAAAATTAGACAGAATCTGAATGGGGACTGAAATCCTGCTTAGTAACCATTGGTAAATCCCAGCAAACCACACTTCTGTGTTGAAAGGAAAACACAGGCATGCATCAGTTGGCTTTGGCAGAGCAGGAGCAAATTTGCTTTCTCAAATCTGCTGACATGTTTATCAGGATAACATGAATGAATGGATTGCACTTGCCAATACAACACACAGTGGCAGCAGAAGATAGAAAATTATCTGAAAAGAGATGACAAACTATTTGGCTGTGCACATGGGGCTGTTAATTGCCCTTCCTTCACAATAAATTGCACTTCTGAGGAAGATGCAACCTAGCAGCAAAGCTGGCTGCTGACTACGGCTCTGAGAAAAGAGTGGTATGACAAGTCTGGGGGAGAAAGTGGTCACCCAAAGCCCTGAAGCACCTAGTTCACCCCTCCTGGTACCCCCATGGTCCTGGATCTCTGCAGAAGCAGAAATGGTCTTTGGCCTTAATGTGTATTTATTTTTTTAAAAGCCAGAACAATCTTTTCATCCCATTTGCTGTAATTCTTACATAGAGTTTGGGCTCTGTATTGCCTGGGTGGAACAGAGAACATGCAACAAAAAGCACAGGAACCAACGACAAAAAATACACTTTGCTTTCAGCTTTCTGCCTCTGTGTTTGCTGGAAAATAACATAATTTATTGGCAAATATCAAGAGCTGTGCTGTGCCTCTTAGGCCTGTTGCACTTTCAGATGATTTCACCACTTTACAATTCAGCTCTTATGATAACATTTAACACACACTTGTTAAACTATTCAGTGCAAAGGCAGCATAAAGTCCAGCAAAGGGTAGCATTGTGCACAATCTTTTTCTCCATGGTCTCCCTCTTGCAAAAAAAAACGCAAGTGAACAACACAAAGGGCTGAGATGTTATAACTTTTTAGGGTAGGGCGTAAGAATTTATTGACAGTGCTAATATGATTTAGCAAATTGAGCAAAATAACATGTGGAACTATCTTTTAGTTCTCTTGCATTTTGTGGGTTTTACTTTGTCAGTTGTTTTAAAAAGCAACCAGTAATTTCTGGGAATGCTGAGTTTAAAAAAAAAAGGGAAGGGAGAAGAAAAAACTTATCAAGCATTTCTATAGCTTAGTAAACATGATTAATCCAACTCAGCAAGACTGAACCAAAGAGAATTCACTGATATTCAGAAATGGTTTTGTTTAAATATCACTGAAAATGCTACAAAATTGGATCTAGTCCCGAAACCCTGACACATGCGAAGTTCTTATTGTCGCTACATCTGGGCTTATGGTCAGATCTGTTTTAGTATCTTTAAAAACTACAAGTGCTAGTAGAAAAGCAAAGAGTCATCAGGGCTTTTGCAGGGCTTAAAGGAATGCAGTTAAAATTTAAAGTGCCTGGCCCAAAATATTCTTCACATCTGTTTTTATGTGCTCTTCTGTTTAGTTGCATAGTCCTTCACAGATCTGCTGATAGCAGGGTGAAGGATGGGACTCCCCTCAGATGTCTCTTAATCTGCCCTTAAACAAAGGAGTTGAATGTGCTGCTCATCTGACATCACATCCATCAGTATAAGATCCTAAGCAGCCCTGAGGAGCAGCCAGCACAGGGACAGGTGGCTGACGTACTGTAAATGCAATGTGTCACTCAGACCCACAGATTATGGCAGATCAGCTTCATTCCTTGGCCTCACAGCCAAGGGGTGAGGGTAGCTCAGTGGTGTCCCTCATCATTCCCCTGCTCCAGGTGAGCCCCTCACTGTACTGCAGCAATGCAGCTGCTTGGCCAAAGGGCCAGCCAGCACTCAGCAGCACATGTGGGTATGAATTGTGGAAAGTGCAAGGCCTGCATAGCTGTGGGCAAAATCATTGGTCATTTTAGTGCTACCAAAGGTGATCATGCAGGTCTGGGCAGGATGAAATTCATTACTGCTGCAAAATGATACAGCACCTCTGAGTAGGGCCTCTCTCAGCCCATCTGACCCTGACATACAGGTCACATTAACTCCTATAATTTGTTGAATATTCCCTGAAAACCTTTTAAAGAATTTCCTTCATCATGTCCAGACTTACAGCTTACAGTTCCCAGCAGCTATCAGGAAGGAGAGGACAGATGGCTGCATACAATAGCAGCTATTGGAAGGGAGAACTGTTATAATGGCACCTGCAGAGACTGATAGGATGTGTAAAGGAGCCCATAAATTGCTGAATGGTTCTGGGACTTGATTTAACATATACAAAAAGCCTGAAAAAAGACTGAATATCTCTATCTTGTCAGGACACTGGTTTGTAATAAATAATGCCTATAAAAATGTTTACCTCCTTTATTCCCAGCAGTGAGAGCTTTGTGATGAAATACAACATTTTAATGGAAATATTTATGTTTCTCAAGAGCTAAGGAGAGGTTCACCTGAACAGCTGAAAATGTAATTTGTCCATCTTTGTCACCAAAATGATCAGTTTTAATATTTGAATGAAATCCAGAATTCCCTTTCCTGCTTCTGACTCCCATCTGTGAGGATTTTAGATGTAGATGATGGTTGCCTTCTAGCTGCACCTAGAGACCCACATGGGGCCATTCAAGGAAAAATACTGTTTTGTTGGCAGTTTATTTTATGTTATCAAGTAGTGTAGGTCTAGGATGCAATAACCTCCCACAGCCCTTCCATCACTGAGCTGACTGTCTCTGATGGAAACATCTTTAGGAATCATGAATGACTGTGAGCTGTTTTTTAGCTTCAGGCTCTTTCTCAGCTGCACCTCCTTCCAGCTTTCTATTGCAGTTGGATGTTAGCAACCGGGCAAATATAAAGATTTCTGGTTAGATGGAGTGAGTGCTGGACTGGAGACTTCTGCAAGGGTTTCCTGCACATGGATACAGGAGGGAGCTGGACTCTGACAGCCTCAGCACAGTAAAGCCCTCTGGCTGCAGTCGGTGGAGCACCGGTGTGACAAGTCCAGGGTGAGCAGCAGCTATAGGTTATGCTATGACCTTGATTCTGCCTTTGCCAGGACACTGCAAGCACTGTGCGGGAGCAGGGACTGCGCTCTGCCTGGCACCAAGGAGCTGCTGCATAGCATCTAAAGAGGTCAAAGTCCTCACATGATACATGGGGATGGCTCAAGACCAAAGAAGAAGATGGGGACCTAGGTGAAGGTGAAGTGTTGCCAGCGGTTGTGTGCACTATGGTCTGTGTGCACACCACAGTCCGTGTGGGGTTCATTTCTAGCGTAGACTGTAACAGGACAGCTCAGAAAGGAAAAACTCTGTCCTGGCTGTGCCTAGGCTCTGCATGGCTACCTGGAGTAATCCTGCGTACCCCACCAGTATACCAGTTAGCCCTCAATTCATGACATTTTGAGTGTTTTTTGCCTGCTTGGCCCCAGTAAGAGAGCACCTCAGCAGAGAACTAGATTGTAATTTGAAACAGATATAAAAATACACTTCTCTAAATACATATGGTCTGTACCACCTAGCCTATTTCAAGCAAAGACAACCACACATAGAAAGATCTGTTTGGGGGCTCTAATTAGAAGACAAAACCTTGCATTAAAGCTAGGTGCTGAGTGGAAATTGCCATATTTTCACATTCTGTTTGTGGCTACATTCTGTTATCACCCTGCTTTAAAAGTGCTGCAATTACTGTCTATTTTAATGAACACTGCTGGAGCTGATACAAATACACCACCAGCACATCTTGTATGCAGTACACAAAAGTTCCTTTTCCTTCCAGAAGTGCTTTGGTGTTCATTTGCATCATAGATTCGTGACCAGGCACATTTGGTAACACAAATCAAAGTGCTTCTAAATGCAATGTTAGAACGTTGCACCTAACAAGGCTTTACATGCCTGGCAGTAAATCCAGGGCAACTCCATAATCAGACCAGGTGTAACCATACCTGGGGCTGTTGGTGTGTTTCTGGATTGCTGTAGAAACATAACAACTCAAAACACCCCTTTTTTCCCCACTGGGGTTGCTTAGTAGGGATTGCAGCAGGCAGGGCACTGGTCATCCAAATGCCTGGGCAATGCTGGGGACTCTCTGCCCAAGGAGACCCTGGGAACAAGGGTGTCTCTAATGCTTGCTAACACTTACATGCACACTCCAGCATTTCACGGCTGTGGTGGTGTGCAAAATATCTCTGTTTCACCAGGTTCCTTCCTGCTGCTGGGGCTTCCTAGCCTTGGAGGAGGTGATCAGGGAGCACAGATATGCGACAGAAGCAAGCTTTGCACCAGCAACTGGAGATTCCTCCCAGAGCAAAAGAGATCTCCACAGTTCCCACAGGGCTTGGTCTCCTTTTTACTTCCTCTTACAGTCTCTCCATCTTCCCCAGCCTTTCTCATCTGTTATTATCAGGGCACACTCCTGATGGTTCTTTCCCTTTTCATCACTATCAGCAAGGGGAACATATGTATGTTTTTCCCCCTTGTGTAGAGCTGGTGAACTTTTAAGAGGCTGTTTTTTTTCCTACAGGAACTGAGACCCCCGAGGAATCTCTTTTCTCTGCATCATTCTTGTGTTGAGGTGGAATTAGTCAAATTTTTGCAGACGATAGCAGTTTCTCAGAAAAAAAAAAGATAAAGTTCTGGACAATGTATAGGCTTAGGCAAAAAATAGTTTATCAACCTTCTTGTAGTTTCCAGCTGTTTCACCTATGTTCTCTTTTCATTGCACACAAGCAATTTCCATCACCACTAATATGCAAATAAAGATACTTGACCTCAGTCTTTCCTACAGAGAGGAAAACCTCAGCCATGACACATATCCTGCAGCCAAGGCATGTCAGACCATATTTTCTTCCCTAGCCTGAATCCAAGTGGGCTAAGAAGCCCACAGGCTCCTGCATACCCATAGTAACTAGAGAAGACCCAGTCCTCTAAGGATATTTCAGCTCAGTCCTTCCTCAGGTGAGGTTTATTTTCCATATTGCAGAAGTGTTATAACTACAAAACTGTAGTGATGGAAACTGGGACTCAACCAGTAAGAGCTGTTTAGTCTGTTGTTAATATATAGCAGGCAGCTCACAGACACTGGAACTGCAGCTAGATTCCTGTCTTTACCCAGGAATTTTCTGCATACCAAAATTCACTGTGGTCAACAAAGAAACCTTGGATTGGTCAACAGTGAAATTCTTTAAGCAAATGCATAGATGAATCACTGTGCTGGGTCTAGGGCAGGGGGGAAATCTGAATTTAGGATGCATCCTCTCTGAAGGCCTGGAGGAGGTGTGAAACCCATGAGCGCCTGCAGATACCTCCTTGGCAAGGCTGACTTAGTGTGGTGCAATAGTGGCTGGTATTATATATTGCTGTCTTGACTGATAGTATTATATGGTTGTGCTCCTCAGGAGAGCTGTACTGTGTGGTTTGGTACAGAAGAGAAGTGAGGTCCCTGCATGGCAGTGGGAGCACCGTTCAGTGAGTGAAGCTCTCATGCTCTGCCAGAGCATCTACAGGGTGGGATGATGCGTGAAGCTATGAAAAATTCAAAAACTGAAGAGCTGTCCATCTACAGCAGTAGCCTACTTCTTATCTCATAGGTAAGACAACTTATTAATCGACAGTGTTTGAGAATGGGATATTAGGACTGGGAATTTTCCATTTTGGTGCTTTGAGGAGGGCTCTTAGTAGGGCTGGGAGAACTGTGCTGAAAGAGGCAACTGCAAGTGCTCAGTAAAATGCAGGCTGGGAAGGGACTTTTACCTATATTCACTCCTGAGGGGACACAGGACAGACGGGAGGGAAGAGCCGTTTCAGCAGAGGATAAGGCTAACTCAAGAACAGGCAGAGATGGCCACAAAATCATTTAGGCTGGAAAAATGAAGCTAGGAAGGGTCTTCAGAGCAGGGGCTGCTGGATGCCCTGCCAACAGAAGCAGAGGGAGGGCCTGCCTGCCCTAGCTCTTGTGGGTGGCTGTGGGTTGCCAAACCTACTGGCCCTGGCAGCCCTTTATTTTTCCAATGGCAATCACTGGGAGGACAAAATATATGCAGAGCTTCACTTGTTCCTGGCATTGCTGGTAACACAGTAAGCTCCATGAGCTTTATGAATGGTCCCAGCAAGAATGACAAAAAGCTCTGTTCCTGGAACAGCTCCCTAAGACATTGCCCAGCTGCAAATAAACTCATAGACAACATAAAGCAGCCTCCCTCCCTCCTTGGTGCTTGGCTTCCCTTCACACCCCAGTGTGGGTTACCCCTGAGGGTCCTGCCAGTGACCACATTCCATACTCAATCCACAGCCAGGGTCAGGGACATCCTCAGCCTCCAGGGATGGGTGGCCCAAGAGCAACAGTGCCATTACTCATGTGAGGGCACATGTTCCTCCTGGAATAAGAGAAGGCTTAATACTTGCAGCCTGGTGTGATTTGGAGATGAATACCCTCTTCTCTAATCTTGACCTATGGAAAGAGCAAATCTCACGTTTCATGGGCATATGTGCTTCTGCAACAAGCTTACACTATCACTGCAGTGCATCACTGCACTGCTGCAATGGGAGATGTGGAGACAAAGGTCTCCAAATGCTGGCAGTGGCACAGAGAATCCCATTCACAATGGGACATGACTGTGGATAAACTCTGGCCCAGAAGTGTGCTCTGAGCACTTCAGAGTCATGAGTCAAGCTCCAAACATCATGAGGTTGACTTAGAAACATGACATTAAAAAAAAAAAAAAAAATTAAGAGATTCCTTGGTTTTTTGGTATCTGATGCCCAAGCTTTTAATTTACTTTTGGGTCATGATTTTTCCTGCACAGCCACAGCATTGCAAATTGACTTTTTAATATAAACAAGCTAAGATTTTCATCTCCTGTCCTGTCTCCAGGAACTGGGATTTTAACTGCACCATGAAACATGATAGGACTTTCAGTAAAGTCTTGAGAGCTGGCAGTAATCCTGACATAGCTAGGAAGAATCAGCTTTAGGATATGGCTTAATACTAAATCCTAAAGCTCTGATCTTGAGTGGATAAAGCCCAAATCTGATTTTTCTGTTCCTCTTGCCTCCATATTTTAGCACTTAATGTTATATTGCCTATAAAAGTTGCCAGAGTTGATCCAGATGAACAGTGGGAATAAGATTTCAGTGAATGAAACCTGCAATGGGGAAAACTAATTCTCTGTCTTGCAAATGGAAGTTAAAAGCCCATTAGCTGAAATCTGGCAGAGGCTGTCCCTTTTCCAGGGTACAAAGTGAAGACAAGTTTCTGCTCCTACCACAGGGTGTGTGTTCCTAACATAGCTAATGCTGGATTGAAGCAGGGCTAGCCATGGAAGTGGGGCACCCTGTCCATTGCAGCACCTGAACCAGAGGTGCTGGCATTGCCCAGTGCTGTCTGGGGGAATACCATTAGCTTTTTCTACCCTCTAGGAAACTGTGGTAAATCCTTCAGGTTTGTAGCACTTTCCTGCATCCATTTCTCACCTAGTGCTGTGCTGGGGTAGAATGCTGCTTTGTTCAGAAGGGATATGGTGTTTTTAGAAATAAGTTAGTGGATAAATTACCAACCTTCCACAGACTGTTTCCCCCCTCCAGGTTGTTTTGCTATCTGAAGTCCAGTTTGGGGCTCCCCTCAACATTTCAATCTAGGGGTTTGTGTGCCTTTTCTCAGCTTGTTATGACTCTCCTTTCTACGGGATTGCTGCCTGGCAAATGCTCTGCTTGTAGCTCAGTTTATCCCAGACCCCAAGGGAACCTCAGTGCCTGAGATGCTTTTTGGATCTCAGGTTTCTGTTTAAATATCTTGCCTGTGGTTTCTGGCTGCCTGAATGCCTCCAAGGACCCCTAAGAACGAACAATTCCTACAGCTGACAGTGGGCTCCACCTCCACTGATGCTTCTCCCTGTACCTTCGAGTCCAGGCAGTGAGTTCATGCCCTGCTTGACTTATGCCCTGTCCAAGTCCGACAAACACTGGCACAAGGACTCCCATGCAATGCAGGAGAGATTGCCAGACCCTGTGTGTGACGGCTTGGCTGCTGTTTTGTTAACAGGATGGATTCGACAAATAGGTCTGACCCAAACCACGCATTATTATCATTGAGGCCACGACTGTCATGCTGCTTCTGGGGCACCACTCTGGGACTCTGTCCTGTCCTATCTTGGGAATACATGTGACTCAAAATACTGGGGAGTAACCTGATCCACATCTCCTCCTGGTCATATGACACTAAATTCAGCAAGAACTGACAAATGGGGAAATTCGCAGGCAAAGCTGGCCTTCTACCTACTATCTGTTAAGCTCATTAAAGGCAGCTTTTAGCATCAAACCAGACATCCCATGAACAGCTAAGAAAATACCAAACATCAGCTTAGATGGGGGGGCAGATCCTTGGGTACATCGTCTTGCAGCCAGCCTTTCCCTGTGCTCTCCCTACCACTGATACATGGGCTGTGAGACCAGCTTCTGCAGAAAATGTTCCTTGGAAACTCATTTCATTAAACCAGTATAAATGTGCCTTACCATTTCCTACTCCAAGTGGCTATTCTGAGTTAAAAAGCAACTGTAACGTTAGGAATCAGGACCACAGGTAGTGTTCTCCTCTATCCCTCTACTTGCAGGGTATAATGAGGGAAGAAACAGGACTACCCATCAGATCAATGCCTGGCTCTGAGCCTGGTGTCACCAGCAGGACTTTGGCTTTTTTGATCATGGGTCACTTTACACAACACCAGGCCTGCTGTGACAGACAAGGCACACCTGTCTCAAAAAAGGGAGAAGAATTTTTGCACAAGAGTTGGCAGATCTCATCAAAAGAGCTTTAAACTAGATCTGAAGGGGGAAAGGGCTAAAACCAGGCCTGCTGGAGATAAGCATGGGGGCATGAAGTGCTGGGGCCTGAGGCTTGGACCCCAAATTAAAGTTGACCTATGGATAAATTGCAACCTAACAGTATGTTTCATTCCTCCCACTAGCTTCATGTTCCAGAGGCAGCACCTGGCCCTCCTGTGTCTTTGTGGCCCTGCCCTCTCCCAGGTGTTTATGGTTGGGGTGGTAGGTGAGGCCAGGGCTATATCAACCAGGATTGGATTAATTTGTGGGGGGGCTTTTGCTGGTTGCATCTTGCTGTGTGCTCTTGGTGGTGTCCTATGTGAAGGGCCGCTGAGGGAGTCTGTTGTGTCCAGCAGGTGACGATGGCACCACAGTGGGTGGTGGGGGAGCTGGGCCCACAGGCAAGATTGTTTGAAAGACTTCCAAGGGGATGTTGTTGAGTTCAGCATTGCTCTGTGTGATCAGGCAACAGATGGCAGCATAAAATTATGATGGCTGAGCCTGCACAACAAAATTGGCATAGTTGGCAGGATGAAGAGAAGGAGCAGAACAGGGCAGCACATCAATGTTTGTGGGACAGCAAGGTCCTTAAGTCTGCCATCCCAGTGGAGGTAGGGGACGGAGTGACATGTGATAGCAAAGACAGAAGGACTACTGATGGGCTAGAAATCACAGTAACACCTGGGAATGGTCAGGCAGGAATTAGGCCTTCTCCCACCAAAAAGGTGACAGGATCAATAGCCCAGCTGAAGTGCATCTACACCAATGATGCAGCAAAGGCAACAAATGGGGAAGCTGGAAGCCATTGCACAGCAGGAAAACTATGATATAGCTGCTATCACAGAAACATGGTGGGATGATTCACACAATTGGAGTGCTGCATTGGGTGGCTACAAACCCTTCAGAAGGGATAGGCCAGGAAGGAGAGGCAGTGGAGTGGGCCTGTATGTTAGGGGGTGCTTTGATTGTCTTGAGCATAACAATGGTGATGATAGGGTTGAGTGTCTATCAGTAAGAATCAGGGGGAAGGTCAACAAGACAGATGTCATGGTGGGAGTCTGTTATAGACCACCCAATCAGGATCAAGAAGCAGATTAATTATTCTATAAGCAGCTGGGAGAAGTCTCACAATCACTACCACTTGTTCTTGTGGAAGACTTCAATTTACCAGTGGTCTGCTGGAAATACAATACATCAGAGAGGAAACAGTCCAGGAGGTTCCTGTTGTGTGTGGAAGGTAATTTCCTGACATAGCTGGTGAGAAAGTCAGCTAGGGAAAGCTCCCTGCCAGACCTGTTTCTCACAGAAGACTTGTAGGTGATGTGAAGGTTGGAGGCCAACTTGGGCACAGCAACCATGAAATGATAGTGTTTTCAATTATTGGGGAAGTAGGGTCAGTAGAACTGCCACCTTGGACTTCTGGAGGACAGACTTTGACCCATTTAGGAGACTAGTTCATAGAGACCATTGGGAGGCAGTCTTGAAGGGCAAAGAAGTCCAGGAAGGCACAGGAGCAACCCACCCTGGTGTGCCATAGGATGAACTGGTGGGGCAGAGCCTGGTGGAACAGAGAGCTTTGGCTGCAACTCAGGAAGAAAAGGAAAGTCTATGGCCTGTGGAAGAAGGGGCAGGCTGCTCAGGAAGACTACAATGCTTCTGTGAGGCTATACAGGGTGAAAATTAGAAAGGCCAAAGCCCAACTAGAACTTAATCTGGCTACTGCCATAAAAGAAAATAACAAGTGTTTCTATAAATATATAAATACATTAACAGCAAAAGGAGGACTAAGGACAATCTCCATCCTCTGTTGGATGCAGGGGAAATACAGTGACCAAAGATGAGGTACTGAATACCTTCTTTGCCTCAGTCTTAAAGAGTAAGACCAGTTGCCCTCTGAGTGCCCCATCCCCTGAGCTGGAAGATGTGGATGAGGACCTCAGTGAAGCCCCCATACTCCAAGAGAAAGTGGTCAGTGACCTGCTACACCACTTAGACACACACAAGTCTACGGGGTCAGATGGGATCCACCCAAGGGTGCTGGCAAGCTGGCAGAAGTGCTCACCAACCCACTTTCCATCATTTATCATCAGTTGTGGCTAACTGGAGAGGTTCCAGTTGACTGGAGGTTAGCAAATGTGACACCCATCTACAAGAAGGGCCAGAAGAAGGACCTGTGGAACTACAGGCCTGTCAGTCTGACCTCTGTGCCAGGGGAGGTTATGGAGCAGATCACCATGAGTGCCATCACAAGACACATACAGGACAACCAGGTGATCAGACCCACTATCATGGGTTTGTGAAAGGCAGGTCCTTCTTGGCAAACCTGACCTCCTTCTATGACAAGGTGACCTGCTTAGTGGATGAAGGAAAGGCTGTGTATTGTTTATGTGGACTTCAGTAAAGCTTTTGACACTGTTTCCCACAGCATTCTCCTGGAGAAACTGGCTGCTCATACCTTAGATGGTTGTATGTTTTTCTGGATAAAACATCGGTTGGATGGCTGGGCCCAGAGAGTGGTGATGAATGGATTTAAATCCAGTTGGTGGCCAGTCACAAGTTGTGTTCCCAAGTGCCCTGTATTTGGGCCAGTTCTGTTTAATATCTTTTCAATGATCTGGATGAGGGGATTAAGGGCTCCCTCAACAAGTTTTCAGATGACGCTATGTTAGGTGGGTGTGTCGATCTGCTTGAAGGTAGGGGGGCTCTACAGAGGGATCTGGACAGGCTTGGTTCATGGGCCAGGGCCAATGTGTGAGACTGAACAAGGCCAAGTGCTGGGTCCTGCACTTGGGTCACAACAACCCCATGGAACGTGACATGCTTTGGGGAAGAGTGGCTAGACAGCTGCCAGGAAGAAAAGGACCTA
>JAVSBS010008541.1:0-23823 GCA_033124195.1 Coracias cyanogaster
ACTCTCTCCAGTAGATCTCTGTCCCTCCTGAACTGGGGAGCCCAGAACTGAAGGCAGGACTCCAGGTGAGGTCTCACATGGGCAGAGTAGAGGGGGAGGAGGACCTCCCTCCATCTGCTGGACACACTGTTCTTAATGCACCCCAGGATAATGCACCCCATGCTGTAATCTCTTCATGTGCCAATCACAACAGGACTTACATCAGCCCCAGGTGCTCGTATATTAGAACAACAGGCAGTGGTAGGTGCAAGGCATGGCTGTTGGTTAATATCACCCACTAGTCTGGAAAATGCCAGAAAGATATCCTCACAGTTCCTTAAGATGTGGCTGGTGACAGCAGCAGAGAGAACATCATGAGGCCTTCTGTGCTGTAGAAGATACTGACTGTACCACAAGCATTTAAGGTATATGCTCACCTTGCACAATAAATGAAATGTGCTGTTGCAAAGGTCAAACTTGATTGGAAACAGAAGGCTGCACTGGGTCTCTAACAGGACCATATCCTGTTTCTGGTTCTAAAACTGCCAATATCATGATGATACGTCAGAATCTCACTTTGCATCTGCTTTGAAGCAAGTTCAGATAACTAAAGAAAAAAACCCAGCCCACCCACCAACTTTAGCTGAAGATTGACTGAATCAACCAGACACCGAAATAAACGAAGTTTGTCTAAGGAAAATATGGTCAGTTTGGTAACACTGCTGGAGATCAGAAGCTCACAGATGTGTTTTAAAACATTTAATTTCTGTCAACATAAATTCAGCTAGAAGTAATGCAGAAGTGGCGCAAGCACAACTTGATTCACTGATGAGGAGGAAGCTAGCAACAAACTCTCCCCCACCACAATAATTTCAGTGGCACAGAAATACCTACCACCCTGCAGAAAATCTCCAGCAAGAGTGTGTAACATTTCTGGATTTACCTGTAGCCCAGCATGCAGCTGTTTTTCTCTCAAGCACCTGATGACCCCTCTTCTTTCATTGGGAAGGTAGCAAGGTTGAGCTGAACCGCTGTAGCAACTGGAAACCCAGCCACATAACCACTTCTTTTGACTAGACTTCTGTTTTATCGAGTAGGTTTTCCTGTAATGTCAAGAGAAAAAAAGTCTTCAGCGTTGTCTAAGCAGCACATTGGTTTTATTGCGCAGAATGTTGTATGTGCATAAGCAAGAGCTGTGACAGCGTGAAGAGCACCACATTATGAAGCTTTCATAACAATGCAATTATTAACTCAAGTCATTCAGACACATTTTCCAATAACCACTTTGTGTGTTTGATACCATAATCTCTTATGTTAGATGACTCAAAATGTGCCACCATTAGAAGCCTTTTTGACAGAATTATTTTGAAATCTGCTTGACTGAACTGTGATACTTGGTGATATTGTGACATTTTTTGTTGGTTTTGGTGCCATGAAAGACTCAAGCGGGATTCAAGTAGGATTACTCATCAGCACTGTCTTCGCTCCTTTCTTCACTATGCTCAGATGTGTCTGCCCACTTGTCAGCTTCTCAGAAAACCTCTTACACACTTTCATATGTGCTTCCTCCTCAAGGGTAGCCTAACCACCAAGTAAACTTGTCTGGATGGTTTCTGGACTTCCTACATTGTAGTCTCTCTTAAAGAGCACCCAGGTCCATCAGGTTCTGCGCTAGGAGCTGAGCTGGCCTCCGAACAGAGACCTCTGTGCTTCCTCAGACTGACACACCATTACAAAATCACTTGGAAGTGAGAATATCCCTCATACCACTAGAGCAACTACGAACCAATTATGTCAGGTAATCTATTACTTGAAAAACAGTAGCGGTGCCTAACATTTGACAGAGTGTTTTTAAACAAGATTAGAGAAGGTTACAAAATCTTTTTTCCATTTGGCTGTAATGAATCACTCTGTGGTTCATATTATCTCTGCTTGTCTTTCCACTGTTTAAGCTTCCCGTTCGTCACAAAGTCACTCACTGCTGCTGTGGCCACCCAAAAGATATCTGTGGAGTTGGAGCTGGTCATCTTGAAGAGATGGGCACTTTCAGCAGGCAGCCCATCCCTTTCAAAAATAGGTGTCTGTGATGAATAGGAGAATGAACATCTGAACTCACCCGTCTATCACTCCTCAGAGTCCAGATATCTGCCATATTCTGTCCAATTTCTGGAACTCAGTATGAGGAAAATGCTTGTACCTCTGTCAATATAAGGGAAATATTTTGCCTGCCTGATCTCCATCCTTACTTGACTCTAACAACCAAGCTGATATGTCACTCGTCTGGCACTCCTAAATCAAACACCCAAGCCTGCTGCACTTCCCATTACATATATTATTGTAAAATGCCCAACTGATCTCATTTCCAGTGCTTTACAATTTCATTTTCATGGCCTCCCTGGACCTTTTTATATTCTTTTGGAAATACTTAACGTAAGTGAGCCACTCTGGGCGGTACAATGCTGATAAAAATTTGTGGGGAATTATCTGATACCCACACTCTTTGAAAGCAGCTGTGCAGAATTCATAACCAGTATTAACCATGTAACAGTGAAGCAGGCAACGAGATGTAATTCAGTCTTGAGTTCTCCATTACTAATCACTGACCACAACACATGACAAGTTGCATTGCAGGTAAAGGCAGGGTAGACTTGAAACCAGTCTGCTCCTAACGTAACTACATTTAAAAATCAAAGCAAACAACAAACCTAAGGAGATGAGAATCTCAGAGGTGAGTTGTAATTGAGCTGCTTCAAGAACTTACTCCTTCCCTGCCCCACCTCTCCTTCAAAATGATAAGTTAATCAACTAGAAAAGTACACAGCGGAATCTCATGTCTGCATCAGGCTTTCTGTCCTTCCTCCTCGAAAGGCAGTCATCCGTTCATAGTTAAAGGTTAATAAGTGCTGTGTTTAGAGCAGCAATCTTTACTTTACATAATCCTCTCCTTTATATACTTTTGCTTTCACTGGGGAGCAAACACAGAGTTGATCACACAGAAGATACATACAGAAATGCCAACTAACTCGTCTGTCTTTTTGCTCTGCTTTCCAAGCTTGCTGCAATAGATGATGTTTAAGTGCATCAGTGCTGACACTTGCCTTGTTAAAGCTCAGAGAATGCACATCAGTGCTACTGCAATATTATTATTCTTTACATTTTTCCCTTCTGGCTGAACAGACAATATGATTGACGGCAGAAAGCTTGGTTTTGCAGAAAGTAGTTACTAGTAAAGGAAGCCTTTCAGTGAGTCATGAGTAAAGATTTAAATGCAAACCAGAACCTATAGTTAAAAGCAGGCTATAGATAAATTTTCTTTTAAAAGCAAACCCTCCTTTCAGTTATAACTTATTCTTTGGCTAGAAACAAAACTTCAGAGGACAAGAAGGACATATACATGAGCTACAACTGCCCAGCGTGAAATCCAGGGAGGCAGCAGGGTTTCTAGAACCTGAAAGAACGCTTAAAACGCAATCCAAACTCAAAAGAGAAAGTGGGAAAATCTTTCAAACCAATTGAAAGGATCAAAAAGTGAGAAAAGCAAAATTTAACATATATAGACTGAAAAAAAAAAAGGCAGAAAGGGAGAACAAATGTTTCCCCCGCAAAACCAAAAGACTCTGCCACTCTGTGGCTTCTTCTTAAACAACATCTGAAAATAAGTCTGTGACAGAAAAAGGAAGGGTGAGGAATGGCTGGGTTTACACGGTAGCCACGCTTCACTGTTATATTTTGATTTTATAATTATCCTTGCAATTGATGTGTTAACATCTGAAAGATAAATGTGTCCTAGCATACAGAAAAAAGGGAAGCTGGTTACGAATTTCTTCAAATCTTACAATTAGGACTTTTGCTTTTTGACATTAGGCATCTTATTTTTCAAAGGCTAATTGCAATCTCGCCCTAGAAGGGAGTGACATCCACGAAGCACGTGTGAAACTGCTGTTGCACTATCACACCTCACCGACACCTAAGTTTAGGAGAGGCAGCCACTGCCTGTTCCCAGCCTGCGAGGAGACTCTCCCAGTGCGGTTAATGCCACCTGCTGACGTTCTGCTCCCAGTGCAGGTTTCTCTACTGTGCTCAGCTCTGGGAAGATGCCCAGGACATCCCACTCAGTTCAATAAATTCACAAGTTAGGGTTATGATAGAACTGAAGCTCGAAAGAAATATTAACATAAAAGCGACCAATTCTGGCAATGACAGCCTGACAATAAAGATCATAGAATCCTAGAATCGTGGAATGGTTTGGGTGGGAAAGGACATTTAAAGGTCATCTAGTTAAAAAATAAGATTAGAGAGGCAAAGGAAGGCCTTGGATGCAATTTTTCTCCAAGAACCTGCTCTGAGATGTATCTGAAGAATCCTCCTAGATGGTGCGATATTAAAAAAACCCACCGGTTTACTGCTTCATTTTTCCAGTTGGTTCTTATTTTAAGGACAAAACATCTCTCAGGAAAGAACTTGAGTGCAAGAAGGGAGAAGCAGTGAGAACCGCACTGCTGCTCAGCTGTTTATATGATATCACATGTCTATCACTCCAGAGCAGTAGGAGAATGTTAAGTGTGAAGTTTTAGTACAAACTCGCTCCTGTTCTGTCAGCTGTCACCATCTCCTCACACCACTCCTCCACCATTCATATTTCTCTGCAGGATCCAGTTCTGCTGAGGTACTAACACAATTTACAAGGAGCTCAGGATAGGCTGGATCAATTGATTCATAACCACAAGACTCTGGTATCAACCACATCACGTAACTCCCCAGTCTTACTGTTTCCTACTTTTATGGTAACAAGTGAAAAAAAAGTCACCATTTTAGTGAGATAGTGGTGGAAAGTTCACAGGTGCTGTTCCTGTCAGGAAATTTTGTTGGGACGTTTATGGGAGTCCTACGTTAACTCATAACAAATCATTTTTTTCCAAAGGAAAATAGATCTTTTTTTATAGGGCTTTAATGGTGATATAGCGAAACTTTGTGATGAACTTGCAGTGCTAATAAGAGCCATACCCATAAAGATGCCCTCAAAAGACACCTTTGTACCGTTTAAAAGGCGTAGATGCGATTCTTCAGGACATGGTTTGGTTAACAGTTGGACTTGATGATCTTCAAGGTCTTTTCCAGCCTAAATGATTCTATGGAATGGACCTATAGTTCACACACTGTGCAGCCAAATTGCTGCAGGATGCTCCAGGCATCTCTAGAAATCCTGGCAACTATTGTGGCAGCAGACAATCAAAACATTTCTACCCTCATTCTGAGACATAACGGGCTCGTGTAATTGGTTTAGTTGCTTCATCTTTTGAAAATGACATTGATGAAAATCTCAATGATCCAAAAATGATTGATGGATTCAATAGGGGGAAAGCTTGCAAGTGGCACTAATCATACCGAATCTAACGGATTGCAAATGATTCATTTATATAATAGAGTGTTCAGGATAATTACTTTTGACAGATGATATTCATATAGTTTGAAACAAGAACACACATTTTCCAGGATGTTTGTTCTTAAAAGTATATGCATTTTGATGCTACATTATGAAATTATAAATTATTCCTTTTCAGTCTCTGTTAGCGTTTGTTGGCAAGCTTATCCTTTTTGTTTGCAAGAGAGGATGCTGTAGCAGCTATTTTCAAGTGTACACATTTGACTTCTCTAATCATTTCAAAGAACACACTGGGGAAACCTGCAGGATAAATGATTTTGCTAAAGCCATAATTTGTATTTCAACTCCAGCAAAGGACAAGGTGGCGGGAATGAAAGCTCGCAATCAGCAACAGGAAGGAAGAACATGACAAAGCTGAAAAATGTAGAAAATTCAAGGCTGATCTTCTGAATTAATTTCAAACGTTGAAAAATAAGACAGCTTCCTTCTTGTGGGTTTACATTCTGACTGTGTACACAAATTCCATAAACAACCTGCCTCTGTTTTAACATTGGGAACACTGCATTTATATTACGCTACAGCTTTCGCACGGTATCTTCACTCAGCTTTAACCACGGATAAGCTGCTTGCCAGCGAAACAGATCAATCAGCCTTTTTAAAATGTGTGACACAGGGTTTATATTGTTACTGCATCATATGAGAATCCAGTGTCGGATGTTTCCAGGAGCCCTTAAATTAAGCCGTAGCAGTATCTGCTCACAAATTTAGTGAAAAGCAGGGAAAAGATGCTGATGCTATAGCTGTCTATGCTGCAAAAATTTACATTTGCTGTGCATGCAGAGTCAGGTAAAAAGAAGAGACTTGAAAAACTGGTGAATAGTTCCTCCTCTGCTAAATCTTTTGAGTCTCATAGACAAAACAGTTTAGTAAAAGTATGCAGCTTTCTATGAATAAACAGAATTTGCCTCTTCTAGTATGAAGTCAAAGTGTTGCAGCATTCATGGGGCATTAGTGAGCATTTATTCACCTTTCTTAATTGCTCTTCATTCCATCTCTAGAAGTTCTTGGCTTTGTCCAGACTTTAACACAAATGTTCATAGGAAAAGAAGCGTCAGTTCTGTAAGTAGGCCCAGTCCTGGGTGTTACTCATGTTAAAGAGGATTATACATTGATCTTTTATTTGTGCAAGAGTAAGATACGTATCATATGTATCTTCTATAATATCCTTGTATTCTTGTGAATTTTGGTCATTGTTAAATCAAACCTCTTGTTTTGTGAACTTTATTCAAATTGAGACTTTGATTTCAAATAAATCAGTGAGCAATTAAGATTTCATTTGGGATTCATGTCCTTTCCCTAGCAGCTATGTACACGTTGAAAATATGTGTATTGCTATATATATTTCTATAGCGATTCTAGAGTCAGAAACATCTGACCAGAAGAAAGCATAGAACAAACAGTCACCACAGATTCCTCCTTCCAAAATAAAGATAACCTTCTTAATTTGCCAAACTGGGAGTTTCAGCATTTGTGATACTCAATTCTATATATTTTTAGAAGAGAACCCATTATTCATAAAGAACTTTAAAACCAAAAGCAAACAGCAAATTTACCTTGGGAGTGTCTCAAAAGATCATTTAACAATTGCAACAATTGGCTATGCATCTTTTTTTCCCATAGCCTGCTGCCCAAAGCATCAGCTTTTACCTTAATTTCTGAAATTGCAAACTCAACAAAAATGTCTCTATTTGGGAAAAAAAAAAAAGTCCACAATAGCATTTTTTTAAAAGTAAGAAATTAATGGAACAGAAGCATACTTCTATGTGATTTTGCAAAACAAATCCTTAAGCCAAGACATGTGGCAAATCACAAACTAAAAATACAACGTAACCCTGAGTTACTTGAGTTTATAACCATGCACATTTTAAAAATTCATCAAAACAAACAAACCGTTTATAACAAATTATGCTAATCAATTTAAGATGATGGCAAGCAGACCTCAAGACAAGAAATGAGTACTTCTGTTGTGATCTGTCCTCCGTCTGCTCATTCTTTTGTGGTTGAGAAGAGGTACAAATGACGTCCTTTGGATTGTTTTGAACGGCCAAATGAATCATCTGATTCTTTTTCAAGACATTTAGTTGATGCGGTAAGTAAGACTCCAGCGGACATGAAGGAAGTTAGTGCCTAAAACAACCTGGAACCCATCGGTGACTTCTACAGATGGTGCACCAATCTGATTTTTATACAGCACCGCAAAAAACTGCTCAAAGCCTTTATTTTTTTTTGCGAGGAAGATGGCACAGTTAACACACATTCATAATAAATTGCTAATTAACAACTAAGAATTACAAAACATAGAAAGAATTTTAAAATTCATATTTTCATGCCATGCAGAGGAAGGCAAATTTCCCCAGTACAGTTTCGAATTTCAAGAGAAATGGGTTTTTTTGTGCTGGCTGATTAGATAAGCTGCTCTGCTGTGGTTGCTAAGGTCCGTGCTGAGTGACAGCATTGCCAAGATACGTTTCTTACACACTGGTGGATCAGACAGTGAATGACTGATCTGGAGCTACCTCCTGTTTCTGGTCATGGATGGAAGTAAAAGACTGACATTACTCCAAGCTCTGCATTTAGTTTGCACATCCTGTCTTATCTACCTTTCGGAAGGCAATCTTTTAACCTGAAAAGGATTCAGGGAATACATAAAACTTTTTGATATCATGTCAAAATCCAGCTGACTTACAGAAATTTAAAAGGTGAAATTGTTGGTTACCAGGTGAATAAGAGACCCAGAAAAGTGAGGGGAGAGAGGAGAAGAGGAAAAGCCTTGAAGGCAAGCAGTAGTGTTTCAGAAATGGTTTCTCTTCCAGTTACTGAAATTATTTCATGCCTAAATCCAGCTGCTTAACAGACTTTCTGGTTTTCTGAAGCAGAATGCAGGTAAAGATGACTTCTCCAGTGAGTTCTGTATCTGTTCTACCAGCTAGAAGGGAAGAAAACAATCTCACTGACCCATAGCAGGTGGTTTGTTTTTCTCATGGCCGATGCAGTTTCCAGAAGAGACTCAGCTGCTGTTTAGCAAACGTGACACAACTCCAATCTTCCTTTACTACTTGCTTACAAGCTATGCAAACATCTTGATGGGTATGGGTGCAGTGAAAATCAAACTCTTATTTTCAGTGTGTTATTTTAAAATAGCAAATTTATGAATGAGATGCTTTTGCATTAAGTATTTTGTGATAATCCAAAGCGCACACATCATCCGTTCTAGCAGAGCAGTTAGAGAACAGGCTGCGTCAGCCTTTTAACATTTGCTACATGAGCATTACCTCATTCCAGTGTTTCTCTTCAATACTTCTTTTTTTTCCTAATGCATAAAAAAGTGAGTGTTCATGAAGAAAATTGCCTGGATAAAGAAGTTAGCAGTTGGCAAAGGAAAACCCCAAAAACATAGCCTATGTTTTGGGGCTTTAACTTCCACGTAGAGAGTGGGTTAAACATCTCATCTTCTGTAGTTCTTTCTAATTTTGTAAGCCTATTAAGGTTTCAAAAGTTGTTTTCCTACCTCATACAGGAAAACAAAGATTATTCAAGGGCACTCCCCTACTTCCAAGCAGGCCAGTGCAGAGTTTATACTAGATCCAAACCTGGAGTTTTCAGGTAAACAATATAGGAAGTGATTTAGTGTTGGCTATATAAACGCATTATTTCTGAACGGAATGCGAAGTCTGTCTTGCCACCTAATTGATCTAATTGAAGCTGTTAGGGCGTAATACAACTTCAGCATTGAAAACTTCTGCAGCTCCGTGGAAACATTACCTCACTCACACTGCTGCAGAACAAACATCCCTCAACTTGGGATGATTTAACAGCCAGAAAGAAATTCTACTGTAGCTCCTTTAAGTGCTGTTGGAGAGCTTTTTTCTGCATGGTAGTTTCAGAAAATAAAATTAACTATTCAGTAGGGGCTTTGCAAGTCATGCTTTGGTGAGCAAGCCCAGGAAGTTTAAGGAAAGTGACAAGAAAGTAACAAATTAGATTTTCTTAAGATGCAGGGGATAAACAAAGGGCTTCAGAAGTAAATTGGAAGCACAGACAATTTATAAATTAATCCAATGTGAATAGCTTACAGACACCTCAATTTGATTTGCTATCATTCCTAAACCTGTAACTCCACAAAGAAATTCTCACCAGCATACGGCCGCACCATACTCCAGACCAAACATTCTTTCTACCCATATAAATGAATCTTACCTTTATCTTCTGTTGATTTGGGGGGGGCTGCAAACTTATATCTGAAAAAAAGACAGTGTGTTCTGAACCAGGGTGGTCACAGGCTTGCACTGAGGGCAGGTGAGCACGAGCAGTCGCCATTATGTGGCTTTAAGATCCTTGTTTGGGCGCTGTGACTTCCACAAAAACTTTGCATTTTTGTGCCCAGCTTCTCACAATTTGCAATTAACAGAGTGAAGGAAAATTGCTAATTGGGTTCCAAGACTGGGTTTTGCCTATTTTAAAGGCTAAGGTTGGATGCAGCCTAGAAACAGAGGAGAAGGAGTGCAGAAAATGGCGCTGCTTCCGGTTCCCGCTCCCCTCAGCTCCCTGCCTGTTCCCGCCTCTGCGTGCCCACAGCTTGGCTCCCAGTGCCGTGTCAACCCCAGGCTGGTAAAAGAGGGTAATGAGGGGAAAATGGCCCTTGGACAGCGAGCAGTGAAGGAGGATAACAGCAGTAAAGGCTGGATAACAACCCAGGGAGGTGGTTAGAGCCGCTGAGGGGGTGGCAGTTGGGTAGTGGCAGATTTTGCCCGTGCTTGTGCAAGGAGGCCGGTGTGTGTGCAAGCTGAAGTGTTGCATACCTCCAGGAGTGTTTTCCATCCATGATTTTTCATATTTTATCCAGTTTTGTAGAATTCAAGGGTAGGGAGCAGATGGTCCATCAGAATGCTACCCAAGGACCATCTGCGAGCTGTGTGTCTGTGTGTATGTACAGGCAAGTGCACGTCTAAATCTGACAAACACTTGGATATTTGCATACATCTGTGTGTATGAAGGTTTGTGCTAAGGTACTGAATGTCTTTCTGCAAAGAATGTGCTTATTTGAATGTCACTTTGACAATATATCTGAAGGTGCACTAAGAAATTTTCTCTTTTTTTTTTTCGTCGCTCATTTCTTTTCTCTGGGGAGCACAGGTGTGTGAAAGAAAAGGAATATCAGATCTGCATGCTAGTCCAGCAACTTTCATTCCACGGTAGGATTCTCCACTTCCAGGATTCCTATTGTGAATTTTTGCTCTATGAAAAGCAGAGAAAAGCCTGTGGTTTTGTTTAGTTGGTTTTTCTTTCCCCTGTCTCCCACAACCAACAAATAGCGTTAATTTCTGCTTTGAATTTACACTAAATTAATCTTGGAAACAAAGTGTCTTGAGAACTGTCTGGATGGTGAGAAGCTTTTAAAAAATGCAAAACCAAAAATGAAACAATCTTTTTTCTTTAAAAATATTTTTTTATATGTAAATAGTCTGAGGAAGCAGTTTTGGTTATGAAGTGTAGTAAGAGGTGTAGTGTCTGCACACACTTGATGAAGTGTGGCCAGCAAAATGCCTGCTATCAAGGTTAGAGAAGCATGTTGCTATGGAGAAAATGTGCTTGACTGCTCATGTTTTATCTGTATAACACTGACTGCATTACAGATTACGCAAAATTTTTATTTAAAAATGTAGATGTCCCATGCATCTTCACGTGTCTGTCTCATGCCGCTGCTATGTCAGATTACTGTTTATATTTGTATATTTGCATACAGTAGCATGTGTCTGTTCTGCAGCACTTTTATTTGCCACCTGAGAACATATTACTGCACATTTTTAATTGGGGATTATGTGTAGGTGGATAGGGAGGTATAGCCCACTGTCATGTATATGGTGTATGCTTTGTAGATCTAGTCTTGCAGTGCTTTGTTATTTCTCAGTGAGAGTAGGTAACAGTGAAAGATGTGCTCTTTTGCTGAAGATTTCCTGCTAACGTGCCATATTTTCAGTTTCCTGTAGTTTCAATAGTTAACATGACCTCCTCAGAGTCTTTAAAGGACTGAAATTGATGCCAACTGATGCTAATTAACCTGCCTCACTACCTGGTTTAAATGATTTGAAGAAAGCCTGCATTTAAAATTGTCTTCCTTAACAATATTTTTAGATAAAATGTGAAAAAAGCATCAGGGCAAGATTTCTCACATTGGCCACTATGCCTCAATCTGTGATCTGAAGGAAGCAGCTTCACTGGGAGTGACAGGGTAGTTCAAATTCTGGGCATATTTGCTGGTTGACTTGTCATGTATCAGTGCCAGTGGAGGTCACATTCATGGTGGCACTTTCATTTTCCCCAAGACAAAGACTACCATCCCAGCCAAGACCTTCAGAAACCTCCACTCAAGCTGCTGATGCAGTGATAACATTTATTGCTCAGTCAAGTTCCATTTGGAAGCTCGAGCTCTACTTCATCCATGTATGTAATGTAACTGAGATAGATTTCCTGCCCAGTTAGTAGTTAAATTAGGAAAAAAAAAAAAAAACAGGAAGAAAAAAATATGAAGGACATTTTTTATTGATGACAGAATGATGAATGCTTCAGGATTCAGCTGGGGAGTTTAGTTAGGAACACAGGTAAGTTATTGTTTTTCAGATATCCCAAAAGATAGGAATCCTGATTTGATGACATTAGAGTTGAAGTTCTTTAATCAATATTATTCTGAAATGCTGTTACAGCAGCTGTCATCCCATCCAAGGTCCCTGGGGCCACTCTGAACGGAGTAATTATAAGCCTGAAAAAATTATGTGGGTTTTGCAAATAAGTTGCATATTGCTCCAAATAATCCTGACATAGGGTCTTAACTGCCATTGAGTTAATTTTTGAGGGAATCAAAAGGCAGTGCTGTGTTGAAAGCCATGGAAATCAGTTCTGCATGTCACAGGTTCTTTTTAAAAACTGTTAAATGTGCTTTGTATTTTGCTATGTTTCCTATAATCACAGGGAAATGGCAGGAAAGAAGAAAGAAATCCAGCTCCAGGTATAAATCCTAATTACTTCAACAATTTTAGAGATGAATAGATTTTTTTCTGCCTTTTTCAGATGTTAAAATGTCAATTCATTTTATTTCAGACCATAATAACCAATCAAAACCAATGGGATGAAATGTTGCTGACAAAAGGCGTAGTAGGTACTAACGGTTGCTATTTTCTGCTTAATCTCTCATGAAGGCATGTACAGTTTTTCATACTTATAGATCTTATCATCTTTCATAGATATGAGTCATAAACCTAGAAGACTAGTACCGTATTATCTTTTAAAGAAAGGTTATATTAATAGATTTATAAATGTATATATTGTGTTTATTAATACACGCCGTTTTGCCCAGACAAGTTGTGGATACCCCCACCCTGGAGGTGTTCAAGACCAGGCTGGATGGAACTTTGAGCAACCTGGTCTAGTGGGAGGTGTCCCTGCCCATGGGAGGGGGTTGGAACTAGAAGATCTTTGAGGTGCCTTCCAACCCAAACCATGCTATGATTCTATGATAAATAAATACTCTTCACAAATAATATTGTCCATTATTTTACCCACTGTTATACAATGATGTTTAGAAAATACCCTTCCAATACGGTGTTCTGCATCGTAGGGGTCTGGACACTTCTGTGGAAGTTTTTCCCTAAAATCTTGGAGAGATTAAATTAATACTGTACAGTTGTACTTGGCAGTTAATTGTTCAGTGTTCTTGAGAGTGCATGTTCTATGATGGGCATTATTCCCAGTTTTCAGTTTGTTCAATCCAATAACAATATCTCCTAGGTCTCCTAGGAATCGTAATTTGGGTAGAAGGAACAAATCTGTAATGGAGTCATATCTACAGTGTAATAAGAAAGAAATGATCTGCATGGGCTCAGGGAGGTAAAAATTCTGTAGAATAAAGATGTGGATAAGAATGAAAGCCAACAGTGGGTAAAGAAAAAGAACAATTAAAGGGAAAATGAATATGAGAGAGCTGCAGCTGTTGGGATTAATCATCTCAAATAATATTGTGAAGGAGGCTGTTGATGTCAAAAGTAATTGAAATAAAAGAGGAAACTGCAATGTATCCACTGAATATACTGATGTATTCACAATGCATTCATTGACTAGAAGAGGACTGAAAGACGCACGTGAACATCTTCCCAGTACTGTTCCAGTGCGCTCATTAATATGTTTTATTTTAAAAGTTCCACAAGTCAGCTGTTTGTAATTCTATTTTAGTAATAGATGTGTATCAAGCTTGGTGTGGTCCTTGCAAAGCTGTGCTGAATTTATTCAGAACACTGAAGAACGAGTTTAGTGAAGACGATGTGTTGCACTTTGCAGTGGTAAGAATGTAAATCTGTATGGAACTTTATTTACATTTTATTTTTAATATATCTTTTCATCTGTCTGCATAGACAGAGCTTTCATTTTACTGTCCTTATACCGAGTCATCATAATTTTGGCCTGGTTGTCTCTTCTGCTTATCTCCTCATAAGATTTTGTTTTGAGGTAGATTAGGAATGGTGATAAATACGGAAGGAGCTGCAATAGAAAGGTAGCTGATATCCCCCAACTTTCGTTTTCCTTGAGACTGCAGAAACACTCAAAAGACAGACTATGTGATTTTTACTTTTAAGTCTCTACATTATGGATTATCCCATTTTAAATTCTTACATCCCCTCACACCTTTTTCCCAAATATTCCCTTGTATTTCATTTTTAAAGGAACAAAAAGGGGGGATTGAAAAATGAATTATCATGAAACTGTTGCAGCAAAAATAGTCCTTTGCACTAGCAGTATAAAATGGGAGGAATATACCATATTTAAACTAGATCTATTTGTTTCACAGATTCAGTTCCTCCCAGATGTTGACCAAGTTCATCCTTTTATGATTTTGTGTCAAGCTCATCATTTTGTGATTCTGTGATTTTCCACATTACTGAAAACTTTCCAATTGCCTGATCAAAGCATTTCTTGCAGAAAATACATGTCTTGTTTATGGACCAAAAAAGCAGGCAGAGATGTTTGGAGGTCATCTCAAGTGCTTTCATAGAGTTGACCATGTCACAAAGAACTTAATACACTGAAGTATATATTCTTGGGGACAAAAAGGTTTATATTTGTATTTATATTATTTATACTTATATTTATAATATATATGCACACTTCCAAAAGTAAATAATCTTTTTCACCTGACTTCAGGCAGAGGCTGACAGCATTCCGATTCTGCAACCATTTAGGAACAAGTGTGAACCTGTGTTTCTTTTTTGTGTTGTAAGTACCTCACATCAGTTTCTTCTAATGTGCTGCCTTTTACCTTAATTTTTCAGGTGTGAAGCTGTATAAATGGTATCTTGATATTTTACAGTATGTAAGATCATGTCATCAGGTATTGTTTACTCAAGGCTGTGACGAAGATCTGTGGTTCTTGAGCATATTTTTGTTGCGGCTGCTGCACATACAGCCACAAAAGGTTTGGGGTAGCCATAGTAGAGGTAGAGGAGGAAAGGAGGTGGTAAAAGCAAGAAAGGTTCATTCTGAATGAGCAGAGGCGGTAGTAGCTTTGGTATTCACTTCAATGGGCACAGCAAATGATTCTGGTGCTGGAAAAAATAGCCAGATAAAGCTCAAGTGAATGTGTAAACTAAGCCATGAGAACTCACTGAGAGTGTTATTTTCTCTCCTACAGAATGGCAAAATTGTTGCAATAGTGAGAGGTGCAAATGCTCCACTTATAAGTAAGAAAATAACAGAGTTAGTGCAGGAAGAGAGGGAAATTGCAGCTGGACAGAAGGAACGCGCTGAGGTACTCACAAAACTCACATTTTTATTACACTTCATGGTTTCTCTCAATGCCTGTGATCGTGGTTTTGGTAATATTTTTTTTTCTTAACAGTAAACTGATATATGAGGGGTTTTTTTACATTTCCTTTAAATGGGACTTTATAAAAACTTAAGAAATATATAGTTGAGCCTATTAATACAAGAATCAGAGAGGTGGACAAAACGTCACTAGCATGTAAAGGTTTAGGCCTCTTTTTTCTTTCAGGGCTGAGTATTTTTCATAGAGAACTTAGTGCGTCATATGAAACAAAGACATGGGAAATAGTCATGTCTCATTGCTTATTTTGAATGAAGATGGAGATCAAAGAACTCTGCTTACAGTGAAAGGAAACTTTTAACAAACTGTAGATCAGTTAAAGAAAATCAGCCCAACCCATGGTCTTTCTTAGAATTTCTTGGTTTCCAGGGTAGCAAATATGTTCTAACATTAAGCTAAAAGTGTTGTGGAGCTCTGACAGCTGTGTTTGGTGACTTGAGCTTTGCGCTGGTGATGTACTTTTACTCTATTTCCAATTACCTTAGGTAGATGAACTTGTTTTCCTAGAAGAGAAATCATCAGCGGAGAGTATTGAGGAGTCTGTACCTGAAGGTAAATAGATTGGATTTATTTTAGAAATGTTAAAAGAAAGAAAAACAACAAATAACTTGTTTTGTGCCTGCCTGTGGCAGGGAGGCTGGAACTAGATGATCCTTAAGGCTCCCTTCCAACCTGACTCGTTCTATGATGCTTTCTTCTGTAAGCAATTAAGGTATCAAACTGTGATCATTAGTGTTTTCACACACTCCCCTTTGGAAACCTTCAGACTTCAGGTCCCTGGCACACAGGGGCAGCACTTTGTGCCAGAGAATTTTCCGGTGTAAAACCAGCACCTGAAAGTCCTTTCTGCACAGTCCCTGTGTAAGCTCTGAGCTTCTGCAGAGGTGGTGTCTGTTAACCCTTGCATGTTCCACAAGAATACCATGATGGGAAGAATTAATCTGTGGGGGAACGGCATGCCTTGTACCTCCAATTCTTTTTAATGAACTCTTTCACCAGAATAGGTTTAAGAGCTAAAGAACAGAGTTATGTCGGAGCAGAAATCCACAATAAGGTTCCAAAACAATTGAAAAATAAGCTCCGTCCTGTGAGTCTCATGTCTATGATTTATCTCAGGCATGTCATGTGTTGGGACCTACATCTCCAGGAGATACTTGAAGTGCTAGAGTCACTCATTTTTTGGAACCATCGTTTGGCCATCTCAATATTAAAATGGAGAATAATATAAAGTAACCTACTTGTGAGTCATGGAATGTTTAGTTTTCTACTTAATTTGATAAATCTATTCACTGATACATGAATTTTTCCCTTTCCAGAAGAGGTAGTCAGATATTGTGTTGGAATTATAAAACCTGATGATGTCTTAGAGGGACGTGTAGAAGAAATTAAACAAAAGGTAGGCAGAATTTGAAAAGATGCATCCCATTTAGTTAAGAGGCATAGCAGCAAGATGTAAGAATAACTAGATCCTAATTTATGCCCAGGCTTTAGAACCAGATCTGTTGATGCTTCTCTGATAAGGATGATAAAAGCACAGTAATTTTGACCTGAAATAATACGGTATTCAGATTCATACTATGACTTTAATATTTCATGTCAGTAGATGAGGTGCTATGCCAATCAGTGACACATGAACTCTACCAACAGAAAAGTGGGTTTTTTCCTCATATTGCAAGAGTCTCAGGAAAGGGCAAAAAAATCAGGCAGTGCATTAAAGCAATTTAGCAGGAGCTGAGCAACCGCTGGTTGGCTCTGCCTGCACACTGCCTCAAGCTACACTGCTTCCACCTTCAGCCTTATCGAGGCAGCTGCGAAACGCACAGCAGCATCACAGGGGCTTTTAAAAAACAGAGTATTGGGCCTGGGTAGTGCCTTTGGTGTTTAAATATTGTATAAACCTCATAGCAGTGAACTCTGCGTTTTGATAGAGGTTCTGTAAGTGTGGATCTCTTACACATATCTGATTTTAGTGCTGTAACATAACTGCAGATAGATATTGCTAAAACAGATTTTTAAAGCCAAGTTTCTAAAGCCAAGTAGTTTAGCTTAATGCAACAATTGTTGGCAAGTGCACATTTATGATTATAATATGGTTTGTAATAACATTTTTAGAAGCGGCTGCATGTTAAGCACAATGGTTAAAATGAGTTTGTTCACTGTTAAATAAAAGGGATTATAAAATACTGAATAAACACCTACATTGAACTGCACTATATTTTTCACAACATTAACTAAGCGGGCATTGTAGTCCTGAATTTAATGAAGTGTTTTGAAAAGCTGGAACTTCAGTTTAGGCAAAGGCAGCAGTTCTGTCTGGAATATTTCAGAGAATTTTAAACTTAAGAGAGCTTCCACAATCAGTCAGTCTTCAGATGTACAACAACATATGGCTTTGTATAGATCCATTTTCAAATGCCACTAAGTAGTAACTGAATAATTGCAGATTAGAGACGCAGGATTTGCCATTGAAGCAGCAGAGCAGAAAACGCTAACTGAAGAACAAATCAGAGTGTTCTATACCCGGAATAAAGACCAGGTAAAAACAGACTAAAAACCTAAGGAAAAGGAACAAGTGAAACATATAATTGCAGCTATAGGTGTTTGCAAATCTCTGTCTTGTAAATCTTAACCAGAAAATAAGTGACAGTCTATATATATTCAATACTCTGCAAGCTTGCTGAAGGTCCAGAGGCTGCCTGTCATAACAGAATGGAGACTTAAGGCAATAGACTTTCATCTACAACTGGAAGCAGAAATTGTTTCTTTTTAATGATGAAGCTGGGTGACCCAGGACAGCCAAGTCTAAAAGCCACATCTTCCTTCCAACATAAGCAAGTGGACTTTTGAAGCCATAACAGTATAAATACTCCCTTTACGCATCGTACCAAATGTTTTTGCACTTGCATTCACTCTGTCTCTTTTGGGTTTGTTCATCTGGTGAAATGGGTTAAGTGTACGTAGAGAGAAAGGTAACTGAAAGAAGAAAGCAATGAATTGAAAGCATACATGTCAATATTTCATCCTTGTATTATTAAAGGCAAAATGCATCATACACAATCAGATGAGAGTGACTTGTAAAGAAAAGATGTAGTCAAATATTTAATAATAATGTATTTGAGGAAATTCACAGTAGTGAAGAAAAAGATGACATAGAAGGAAAAAAAATTAAAACTCACAACAGCTTCAAAAGTTATTTTCTGATTAAAAGGTACATTTATAAGACTAAAGGTTGAAATGGAAGGTGTGAAAAGAACATAGCAAAGAGAAGGAAGGAAAAGCCTGCAAATATCTGCATTCTATATTTAGAGCCAGCCACAGGATTTTGAGTTTCAGAAATCAGCCATGGAATTGTATTGTTACATCATGCTATATGTGCTGCCACGAGCATCGCGTTTGATCACATAGAGTTTCTAGACCATTCTCTTCACTCTTCTCATTGGAAAAATGTGGTACTTGTTTAATGTAGTTCTACGACTCCCTTCCTCTCAATTAATTTTGTTTTAGTCCTTTTACAATGTTGTTGTCTCAAATGATTGATCAAACAACTTCCCAAACGATCTGACAGGGTTTCAAGTAATGTATGTGATTGCAATTTTAGAACAGGAATGCTGAGTTACTTTGGAAAAGCTGCTCGTCTCATTGCTGATGATACACTCAGAGTTCCTGCAATTCAAAGGGGGAAAATCGATGTTTTTTAGCCTGATTTTGAAGATTTTGTTCAATTCATGATGAGTGGACCATGCCACATTTTGGTAATCACTAAAAAAGAAGCAACCAACGCTATTCCTCACTGGAGAGAACTACATAGAGCAAGCGAGTGCGTGGATGATGAGTCTGAGGCTGAGAAGTCAGGCAGGTAACTACCAGTGAAAACGTCTGTCTGTGATTTGGTTACAGTATTCAGTATATATGCCCATACACCAAGGCACTTTCTTACTCACATGCTCATGTACACAGGGTCCAGAAAGCAGGCAAAGGTCTTCACCTGGTCCTTCACAGGACCACCACTAGAGATGCAATCACAGCTCCTGTGGGAACATGGCAACTCCATGTGCCCTAGGTGAAGATGGCAAGCAGAGGGCACTGATCTCTTGCTGCTTCTGAACTAGCCTTGAACGGGTTGTCAGACCAGAGGGAACGCTGCTACACTTCGAAGCAGCTGTCCACAAACACAGTATCTTGAAATGCCTGGTTTTCTCCTGATAAGTATTTGTAGAGGATTCTAAAGAGGACGGTATTTGCTTACACATCATCAGACAGTAAGGAGAGCATTCACAAAAATTCAAATCATAGAATCATAGAGTGGTTTGGGTGGGAATGGACCTTCAAAGGTCACCTAGTCCGAAGCCCTGGCACTGAGCAGGGACATCTGCAACCAGAGCAGGTTGCTCAGAGCCCCGGCCAACCTCACCTGCAATGGTGCCAGGGATGGGGCTTCTACCACCTCTCTGGACAACCTGGGCCAGGCTCTCACCACCCTCAGCATAAAATATTTTTCCTCCTATCTTATCTACATCTCTCCTCTTTTCATTTAAAACCATCACCCCTTATCCTAACACAACAGACCCTGTCTTGGATCAAGTTTTGTATTTAGACATGAGATTTACTGAAAGCAACATGGGCTTAAATAATTTGCTCCAAAAAAGTACTTATAATAATTGATTTTTTTTTTGTTGATGACTGCTGTATCCCTTTCTGCATTCTTTTAGTACGACTGGGGAACATTGTATTTTCTGTAAGTGGCCAAAAATGACTATTTATAGAGCCAAATAAACCTTGGAAATCCAGGCAAGTAACAACGAGAAGTATCTCTGTTCAAGACAATTCTATAGTGCTATCCTTTTTATGATCATGCTACACACAAATTAAGCACAATCCTTTTATTGATCATTCATTACACACTGTACACTTGTCAGTAGTAATTCCGTCTAGTGAAACAGAGACACTCTTTCGAATAAGCTAGAGGAGAAGCAGCAAAGCTGCATGGCTGAGATTTCCCTTTCACAACACATGACAAGGCACTTCTGCAGAAGATTAATAATTCTCTTCTCTGAAACATTGCTTTAGTCACAAATCTGAATTTAATAAAAACTCGGTTTGGCATTCTATTCTTACATTTCACTAAGCTTTAAGAAAATACATCTTCAAGAAGTCACCTGTTAACACAGTGCATCCAGTGACTTCACTATATTACTTTGTGTCTCATTAGGCTGGGAATCGTGAAAACTGAGAGTATATTAAATCTATGTGATGTGCAAGACAGTGTAGAAGATGCCAGCAGACAACTTGCCTTCTTTTTCCCAAATTTTAATATAAAGAAGACAGACCAAAAGGTTGAAAAGACTTTGGCCTTAATTAGACCTTGTCTCTTAAAGGAAAGACGAAGTAAGTGTTAATAACTACATTTCTTTTCTCGGGTATATAAAAGGTTTCATATTCTGAATTTTAATAATTTAAAGTCTATTAATGAAATGTTCTTAGGTTATATTTTCCCCCCAGCATTAAGTCAACAGTAATCTTTGCCAGGAAAACTGTTACCTGGTTAATGTTTCTGATATATTGAGAATGCAAATGTCAACGTTATTTTGTTCCTTTGGTTGATTTTTCAAGAATGTCTTTAGCTTGTAAGTTTTGGGTGGAATGTTTCTAGAAGACCTCTCAGAGAAGCTAGCATTTGCAAAGGATAGTAAAGGGGATCATACTTCCCACCATAACAAAGTAGCTGATACTATTCTTGAACAGCAGGTCCAAGGTGAGGTGAAAAATATCTGACCCAGGATGTTCTATGCTGTGTAAGGCAGCGCTGCACAAGGGCAGGTCTCTACAGACAACGTTTATACAGAATAAATCAAAAAATCAACCCCATTAGCAAGAAGCTCCATCCAAGCAAGTTTGCTTTTCTTCTCAGGCGTATATTTGCATTTCTTCCTAGATTCTAGAGAGCATTCTTTTTTCTAACTTGAGAATCTCTGTACTTAAAATAACCTATCTGAAAGAGATCTGAAAGACTATAATTTTGACCTCTCCTTGTGTATTTATTTTCTTGATTGATATCTAGTCTGTTGCTTAGAGCAGTAGTTCTGCAGTCCACGTGTAGGTAATTATAAAGTCATTTTAACGTGTGCCAAATACTGCTTACTTATGCATGTGGTCTTGTAAGGCTCAGTTAAATGAATATCCACCTAGTCAAAATCCTCAGACTTTCTTTTGGTGATAATAAACCATCATATTTCTCAGTCTGGAATTTCTACTGAGGTTTCTAAAGTGAGAAAAAATATTAAGAAGGTGAGCATCAGCTTTCTGAGTGTCCAGGCACCTACTGAAGCCCTCTGGCAGTTGCTTTAAATTAGTTTTCTGTCCCTCAGTTAGGAAATTAATTCACCTGTAAAAATGTAACATTATGATTGGAAAGTCCATGTCATTTCTTTGCAAGTATGTGAATTACTGAATGGATGGCGAATTAGCATTATTACAATATATCTAACAGATTCTATCATACAAAGAATAAAGGATGATGGCTTTGAAATAGCAATGCAGAAAGAAATAATCCTATCTGAAGAACAAATACGTGAATTTTACAAAGAGCATGAAAATCAAGACTACTTCCCAGTCCTTCTAGAGCAGATGACCAGGTACGTTGAATGAAAAATGAGAATGTGGATATGACTGAAATTTTCACAATTAATAGTTAACCTGTGTAATACGACAAGATGCCCATGTATCTGAGAGCTTAGTAAAACTCCAAGAGAATCAGACACCTGCAGATAATGAGACAATTCCAAAGTATAGCAGATAAACAAATGAGATTTTAAAAAATTACTAGCTACTAGCATGATGTTGAAGCCAGGGGCCAGTTCCATTGATGTGGGTGAAACCAGTTGAGCTGTTCTCTGGAGGCTGCACTTAGGTTGTCTGTAGGAGAGCTCTGAAATCTTCATCCCGGCTGTGAGCTGGATTCCTTGGGGAGGAGAAACAAATCATGTTTGGATATTGCCTTGATATGAAGTTGCGATATGGCTGGGGCAAAAAGTTGGCAGCTGATCAGCGTTTCAATGTCTCATAACAAAGGCATAGCCCAATTCTGTAACATCCTCGTCGTTGTGGTAACATACAGTAACTTTGAAATTTGAATTCATGTTTAAGCCCCGTGAGGTTTTATTAGACTGTAGCTGTTTAAATAGAGATTTTTTTAAAAAAATCCTCAATACTAGGGCTCGTTTTCCTAGCTTGGACTATATATAATCTAATTACTTTCACAAATACAGAGGTTTTGTAAAAGCCAATTTTCCCATTTTACAGCGGTCCAACTCTTGTACTTGCTCTAACACGAGAAAACGCTGTATCACACTGGAGAGATTTATTAGGCCCAAAGACTGTTGAGGAGGCTAAGAAGGAAAATCCAAACAGGTAATACTTAGAACAGTAAACGGTCACTCACAGCTTCCCATTTAATGTCACATTCCTCATCCCGAGAAACACCACATTCCAACTGGCGTTGTTATAGTGCCATCAGCTGGAAACTGAAATATATTTCTGCAGTTAGGCTTTTCTGGGAAGAAATACTGTATTACACAGAAAAACTATAGCATTTTTTGAGAAATAATGCCTGCTAAACAGAAGGAAAACTTGAGTTTAAAAAAGGCTAGTGAAGCAAAAGGGGATCTCTTGAGTCAGAGAAAAAATGTTGGTAATATCTCATTATTTTTTGTTTTCTTCAAAGTGTTCTATTTTTCAGAACAGATGCTTGTTTTCTCAGTTTAAAGAAAACTTTGCGTCAGTAGAATATGTTATGTATGGTTAAGTTTCTCCTACATGTTTTATAAATGGACATCTTCATTGTACCTTTTATCGTACCGTTCTAAGAAACTGCTGCAGTATCACCTTACCTGCTTCATTAAGAAAGTACTGGTATTATCTTGGAAATGTAAAAGATGAGAGCTGGGAGGGAATGTGTTCATACTGCTGGTGGTTAATTAAAAGTTAAGGGTGATTTTGTAGACAGGGAAGGCTTCCTACTCCTACAATGAGATCATCAAGCACTTCATTTGCCAGATAAAGATTGATTTATAGTCACTAGGTTAAGGCTAGTCATCATTGTAGCTCAAAAGGGCTATTCCTTGATGTAACTTCACTCTTTTAATGACTCCTAGTTTACGTGCACAATATGCAGTCGACAACGTACCTATTGGTCAGCTTCATGGTAGCTCTACACCCTATGATGCTCAGAAGGAATTGGAGTTCTTCTTCCCTCAGGAGCACACTTTGGCATTAATCAAACCTGATGCTGCTAAGAAGCATAAAGGTAAGTGATGTAGAAAGTACAGACGATGTCTACTGGTGTCCTTTCTACAAAATACTAGCAACGTACACTGCAGTAAAACATGCAGCTCGGGGATCTGATCAATTCTGATCAATATCTAAAGGGCAGGTGTCAAGAGGATGGGGCCAGACTCATTTCAGTGGTGCCCAGTGACAGGACAAGGGGCAATGGGCACAAACTGGAATCCAGGAGGTTCCATCTGAACAGGAGGAA
>JAVSBS010008545.1:13009-27555 GCA_033124195.1 Coracias cyanogaster
TTAACATTGGCCCATCGATCCAATCTATCCAAGTCTCTCTGTAGAGCCTCCCTATCCTCATGCAGATCAACACTCCCGCTTAACTTAGTGTCATCTGCAAAGTTACTGATGATACACTTGATGTCCTTATCAAGATCATTGATTAAAATGTTACACAGAAATGGTCCCAACACTGAGCCCTGAGGAACACAACTTGTGACTGGCCGTCAGATGGATTTAACTCCATTGACCACCATTCTTTGGGCCTGTCTGTCCAGCCAGTGCTTGATCCAGCATCTCGTCAAATAAATTAATCCAGTGGATAGCACTACCCTTCTTGGCATACACAAAAATACCTCAGCATTTCCAGTACTGAGATATTAGATATCCTATGCACCTACTAAATCTACTGTCTAGTAGAAACTAAGTACTGCTATCATGTGAGAGGTCCAATACAAAAGACATTTTCAAAGCAGCCCTGATGTCATACAAAACTGCCAGAGGCAAGGTACATCCCAAGTCTGTAGCAGTAATCCAGGATACAGATTCAATTCCTTTCTCTGCCCTGACAGTAAAACTCACATCACTTTCCTCTTATGACTGAACCACCAAGAATAGCACTGACAAATATTTTTAGACTGTAAGAAAGAGAACAGTGTGTGCCATGGGACTGCAGAAAAAGATGGCAGGTGATAAAGTCACAGAAAAATATATGCCACGTGGCATATCTGCAAAACTACTTAATCACATCTAGATACTGTTTGACTATAGGCAACTTGGACCTGACACCAAAAAACCTCTATTCCTTTATTCTGAGTACTATATAATTCCTCACTGCCATTTTCTGCCAATTAGTCTTTCATGCATCTAATTTTCTTGGCCAGAAGATGGCATAGGCATTTCAAAATAAATTGTTGCTGCAGCTTCACTGGAAGTTTCTTTATTATGATTATTATAATCTACATGCAGTATAACATTTTCTTTTCTGAGTTCATCAGTATGATCTTCCATTTATGCTGTGCTGATTATGTCAAATTTTCTTCAACTTTCACTGGAATAAAGTATTACAATATGGATTATTCTGATAGCATGGTCTTTAGCAAATCTGTTCTTCCAAATCTCTCAAATACACTGTTATGTAGTTCTCCAGCTGTCCACACCTGTAAGATTCAGCATCCTGAATTTCTGTCAACTGTAGTTAAAAGTTGAGGTTACTTAGGTCATTGCAGTATCTAAACTTGTCTATGACACTCAGAATCTCTACCTTAGTAAGATTATAAAAGAATTCAAACCGTAAATATTTAATACTCTCTCCTCAGTGCTAATGAGCTACCTGCCTGACATGACTACAGCTTTAGGCAATTGTCATGTCTGTCATTACACAGCTAGTTTCATTAGCGTCCCCACTAGATGATAGAGGGTCTGAAAATCCCTTCTATTATGTGACAGAGGTATACATTTGAGTAGGTTTTAAGAAAATCATTAAATAATACAAGGTCTTTTTTCAGCTTAAAAGGAAAGACAAAGGTTTTTTGACATGTGCTTAAACCTACAAGGTTCATTGTGGGCTTTAAGCCATTCAAATTTTCCTGCATCACTACCTGCAGCATCAGGGTTAATTTGCTAATGAGAAGCAAAACCCACAGGCCCATCACGCTATTCAAATTTAATGTGCACGTGGACTTCTTGATTCAGGCCAGGTTTATATATAGTGCCTTTAGTTTAAAAATAGGCTTTTCAGATCTAAGGGAGTTGATATTATGATCTGTAAAGTGAATGAGGCTCCCAGGAGTAACTGGAGATTATGTAATATTTATTCCTACATTTTTGCTCAGCTGTTTTGTGCCATTATGATGCTGAGCTGCAAGGACTGCTAGTTTCTTAAACCTTTCAAATCTTTTCTTCAGTGAAGCTGGGACTGTCTACATGCTTGCCTGTCGAGGTAACCTCACTTGGCTTTGGGATATTGCCCAAGAAACAGTGGTCATTGACCCCACTTACAGGAATTTTCATTCAATAATCTTTATTTAACACAACCTTTGTGGAATCTCAGACTGCGCTGCCAGGTACAGCAACTTTCCAGTATCAAATATATCCTAGAAAGATTATAGAGAGATGCTTTTCTTGAAACATTGCGACGAGTTAAGGTCCCAGGGAGAAGGTTTACTGAGCCTGTAGAGCTAAGCTCTCTAGATACATGAACAAACATATTTTATTAAATTTGCATTAGGCACTCACAAAACCAGCTTTCAGTCCTTGATTTTGTAGTTGTTTGTGATGTTTTACAAGTGAAATACTGGTGCTAATGGAAAAACATTCAGGGCAAAAATGTTCATGGAACATGAAATAAATCTAGTGTTAATATTTGTCATTGAAAGACCATTTTGTGCATAGAAACAGCCGTCAGAGAAGCAGAGGCCTAACATAATGCCTTTCTGAGGAACAAATTCAGTTCTTGTGGCAAAATGAAGCATATTGTATTGAATATTATGCTTAGCCTTCTAATTTTGCTTTCTTCATAAACTAGCCCATTGCCTTAATTTATATGTGATGTCTTATATTCTAGACTATCAGAGACCTATACACTCTTACCATTCAGTTGTGAAGGGGAGGTACTAGTTTTCTAAACCAGGTGTTTTGCCAGCTATTTATCAATGCTGTTACTTTTGCTAGATGCAAATTTGTCAGTATGACACTGGGTTCAGTTACAGCTGAGGTACCACACTTAAATTTTCTACTGCTGCAGGCATTTGGTAGCGTGCACCTAATCTTAGTCTTGTTTTCAGGTAACAGCATAAAACCCCAGATTAACATTCTGAGCAAGGGCTGGTTTAATGAGAAACATTTCAAAATGCCCCCCAGAAGTTGTAAAGCTGTCATTGAAGAAAATCAGAAGAAATATTAGAGTGATCAGGAATCACTGCTTTAAATTTTAAATTAAAACTTTGGTGCCGTTAAGTGTATGAAAGTTGTGGACATATGTTGTGCTGATTCAGCAACCATCATTTTATGCCGCCATCAGTTGCCTCATTACACAGGCCAGCACTGAACTCAGCAACATCCCCTCAAGTCTTTCAAACAACCCTGCCATAGGTTCCGGTGGGCCCATTGCTCCTCCAATTGCTCACTGTGGTGCCAGCATCAGCTGCTGAGCACAGCAGACAGAGATGTCTCCCTCAATGACCCTTCACATGGAAGGACACCACTGAGAGCTCGCTCAGCAAAATACAACCAGCCCCAACAGAAGCCACACCCAACAGGAAGCTCTTCTGACTAATCAGCTCCTGCTTGATGTAATCCTGGCCTCGCCCGCCACCTCAACCACAACCACCTGGGTGAGGGCAGAACCACAGAGACACAGGTGGGCCAGATTCTGCCTCTGGAACATGAAGCCAAAAGAAACAACATGACATTCTGCTAGGCTGTAACTAATTCACAGGTCAACTCCAACCTGGGCCCAAAATTCAGGCCCCAGCACTTCAACATAACAATCTTGGCAAAATGCTAATTGAATATATCACAACCTCTAGAAAACCCAATCTAAATTTATAGCAAATCATCCTGTTAAGCCTAGTTATGAAACAATCAAAAATTACTGTTAGCATATCTGGCAATATCTGACAGGTGATAGAAAGTAGATAAGACTGGCATAGGCCTGGTAGTTAGAAATGAAGTTCGATCTTGTAACTGGCCCAACATTGCAAATGCTTATGCTATCCTCTTTCTTTAAAGATATACTTAACAAGTAAACATTAGAGGTCTGAGTTGATGGCCACTGAAACAAAAGCTTTTACGTGACTTCAATGATAGTTGCATGTACTGTTTAGTCTTACCTAAAAGCAAAAGCATCTTCAGTTAGCATAAAGACTTTAAATCCCTCTTAGCTAAATTTGGTGCAACCTGAAGCACTAATGCATAAACAGGAAATGTAATGTTATATACTTCAGAATATAGCAACATGATAAAACATGATAGTGTCTGGAGAGCATTTGTTGTAAGAAGTCAATACATTATTTATACAGGAAATAAACTGAAATAGGTGAACAGAGATAGTCACCTAGCAACCAATATTAAAAGGTACAGAAATATCTTGGAACAAAAGGAGGAGAAATGGTAGCCTTACCAATATTGCCATTAAAATGAGATCTCTGAAATGCATTCAAATTTCCTTAGTACCAAAAAATTCTAGCTGGATCCTCAAATGCTTTAGAACATCATTATTTTTTTTCCATAGAGAAGCTGTTTCCCTTTTTTAAGATATATTTTTTTTGCCCAGGCTAAAAGTTCTGGAAGAGTTAAAATACTTCACAGTCTCAACACTTGAGGAAACAGCTCTGTGGACCACATCTCCCTCAGTTCTCCTAAAATTGCTGAAAGAATTAGTCCTTTCTAATCTGCTGGCAAAGTGCTTAGCCCTCCAGTCTAACTCTATGGGAAGCATTCAGCACCTCTTACACTAAGTAACGGGACTTTTGTTCCATTACTATTCTGCACGTATTTAAAATGTTAGAAATTTCTGGAAACTTTCTAATTCCCATTAACTTCAGGATATACTTAGCACTAATTGTAGGGAATAACAAGCCACATAGTAATATGTATATATTATGCAGATACAAGTCGTTACTGATACAATTACCTAATGTAGTTCTTATTTGATACTCTTATGTTCATTTTTGATATCATGACAGTTAATCCTATAAGTGTTTTTCTTAAAATCTGTCAGGGTCACAGTTTTTAAACTCTGTTTATGTTGTATTTTGCTCTTTGAAAAGTCAAACTGTCTAGGAGAGCACTCCTTTGTTTTCTGTTGCTTTAATGTAGTTTTTTTATTTAGCAGGTAAGTCTGATGTTGCTGTGTGTTTGCTGAGTAGAAAAGCATCATTTTCAGTAATGGTGGTAAAAATATTTAATGGAATGTTGCTTTAGAATGCATCTAAAACCATAGCCTGCTAAAGCTGGTTACTAGTAGATTATCTTTCTTCCTACATACACCAGTAGCCTAACCTCTGCTTAAATTTATTAAAGTTTATTTGACTTAAAGTCAAGAAATTCAACCTCTGCCTTCTCAGTTCAGCCAATATAATACATAGTAATGCATTCTTTAGTTACTTAAATCACTTTTTTTTTCACAGCAGCATGATCTCACTCTCTAAAGAGAATGTGTACTTTTTGTTCAAGGAAGAGTTATTCAATATTTTAATTTTGTGGCTTTTTTAAAAAGGGTACAGTATGGAACTTCAGGCTTCATTTATAGCATTCTGTTCAAACTCAACTCTGAAGATTAAAAATATTTTTTTCCTATATTTTTTTAATGGTACTCACCTCCACAATATCAAGTGTTCCACAACCATAAGTTTATTTTCACATGTTGTCTTTAAATATATAAATCAGGATAAATGAAGTGTCAATATTTTCCACTAATGGCGGGTGCCTACATCTAACGTCATATTTTTAAATTGTATATTATGTAGCATATGAAAGCTCAACATCATTTCAGATCTGATTTCAGTGCCTGAAACAATGAACCTCAAAACATGCAACAAAAATACTAATCTCCCACAATTTTTTACTTGAATTTTCTATTCTATCTTAACAGCAAAGTTCCTGTGTTCAGAAGGAAAATGTATTTGAACTTAAGTTTGAAGATCACTCTTCCTGAAAGGCAGGTTAAAAGTCCTCTCTGCAAGCAGATACCTGGTTTCTAGGCTGTTTCTAGCCCAATGCTTTGGTCATCCAGCTGACATGCTAACTGTAAGCTGGCAGCCTGGGACTTGGTTCCCAAGTTTGTGACTTTTTTAAAAAGACTCCCAGGATATCCTGCTAGCCTCCAGTTTCCATATGAAACATCTTGTATCTCCAATACTTTCAGTTTGTCACTTTTCAGCAGCCAACTGAAAAGATAAGCTAGGACAACCATGGCACACCAATTTATGGAAGCCTGAAATTCGGCTGATTCAGAGACAAAGTGCCTGTTCTTCCTGGACTCAGATGTTTCCAAAGCACTGGGTTGCTAAAACTATTCGGAGAGAAGTATACCACCTGTCTTGTTTCAACAAAGCAAGAAACTCCCCACACTTTTACCTTTGTTCTTACAGTTGAGTCTTTTGACTCAAGTGGGTAAATAATGATAATGCTATCAATATGAAGGGAGAGCACCAGCAGAAGTTTCAGTGGATGGCAGGGAAAGAAGCTTAGGATGGGAAATTTCCAGCTAAGCAGACATTTGTAAGCAAATGTAAAAGGGATTCTTTTAAGTATTACATTTAAATAAGTGTCCCAGTTCTTTATCCCATCTGGTGCTTACATGGTTCCATTCATCAAGCCTACAATACTCTGGGCAGGGAAAACACACTGCCAACAGCAATATTTCATTAACTTACACTTCTTGGTTCATAAGATAAACACAGAGCTCTAAGTTTCTTATAGTCTCTTTCTCCATTCTTGTATCGCTTGCCACTATGTCAAGGGTAGATTCTGAAAGCAGTGGTTTTTTCCTCTCTCTTCTGCTGCTTAAAGGAGCTCTGCTGTTTGTGCTGAAATGATCTGGAGTTCTGCCAAAGCCTTCAGGATAAGCATATTTCAGTCTGGCAGTGAATTCCCAGGCAAAAGAAGAAAGAACTGCAGACACCATCAAGAGGAAGTTATTTATAAATGCAGATACAAGATCTATGAAAATTAGTGTAGCAATCTTTTAACTGAGGACATTTGTCCCAACTGCTATTAAAATAAACACCAATTGTGGTACTTAGTACATGTATCAGAATTTAAACAAAAGAGAATAGTAGCATCCTGAGCCAGGTAATTTTTATGTTTTTCTCTGTAGGTGTTTGCAGATTTAATATTTCTACCTGACCATTTGAAGCATGAAATTAGTGAGAGAACTTGCATTTCAAGATGTTTGAGGTACTATATTAAAAAAATAGTTTTGAGAATTATAGCAGTTAAATGCCCTATTGGTCCATATATACTTTTACCTTTTCTTTTAACCTATTTTTATCTAATTGCATTTTGTTTGCTCAAAACAAATGCATAAAACAGTTGACCAATCCTACTTCAGATTAATAATGAAATTCTACATCATCTTAAAGTTGCAATATATTTTCTTATAGGTTGCAATACGAGCTTGTATATCATCTTTGATGAACAATCCCAGAATTCCAAAATACAGTCTCAAACACACATACTTATGTATACATGCATACACATGCATATATGTATATGCACATTTATAGCTTTCTGTAGATATGGACATGAATAACTAGACAAGTACATGTAGTAATTATTTTTATAAAATGAACAAAAGCTATATCAATGTATCTTGGGACCTTCTTAGAAGCTAGAATGGTTGGAAGGCAGGCATTCAAATGAGTTATTTAAACAACTAAAACCAGAATATATCATCTATGCTCACAAGATTAATTCAAAACATGTTGTTCTGATGGGTTCTATTGTCTCTGAAGAACAAAGAGGGGTTCTATCAAGAACTAACACAGTCTAAAATAGTCTCCCTTTGTTTTAATTAAAAAATGAACCAAGAGACTGGATCATTGCTTAGTTTTCTGGTTTGAAGGCAGAGAAGAATGTGGTATCACTAGTGTCTGGGAACTGTCTAGATGCTGCCCAGCACCACTTCTTTTACTGAAAAGTATATATCTCTCAGGTTAGGAAAGAAAACTGCATTTGTGTGCAGCTAAGCTGTTAGAAATTAAGTTTAGTTAACTGCTAGCCAATAGATTCAAACACAGTCACTTTAAAAGTCATGTTAAAGTCAGAGAAGCTTGAAATACAAATGGAAAAAAAAATTCCAGGGCTGGAAAAATTGAGGAGCAATGTAAGGAAAGGGAATTAAATAGGGAAGGTAAATGTGAGTTTTGAAATTTATTAATAATCATATTATTTCTGCTGATTTTTCAAAAGAGGCTCGTTACAACCAAAGCAAGGGTTATACTTACTAATATTTTAATTTTTTTATGAATTCTGAGTCTGTGTGATTGGAAGTATTCAAATAAATGAGAGGATAAAAATGTTAGGTCATGGTAATTAAAGACAGTTTATTTTTTAAAGGTGCATCTTTAAGTTAGCTACTTCCTTTTTAGATTAAAAATGAGTGTCTTATTTCTGACATATGACAGAATTCTGATCTAGAAAGTAGAAACTAATTACATTCAAAGTGTTCCACTAAGGTTGCTCATTTATATATTGAGAGCAGAAGCAACAGAAAAGAGCAAAAAAAAAACTAATACTTGGCTTTTTATATTTATTTTACAGGAAATGTGTTTGTTGTAAGCCTGGCAGTTGCAGACTTGGTTGTAGCAATCTACCCATATCCACTGGTCCTCACATCTGTATTTCACAACGGATGGAATCTGGGATACCTTCACTGCCAGATTAGTGGCTTCTTGATGGGCCTAAGTGTCATTGGATCAATCTTCAATATTACAGGCATCGCTATCAATCGGTACTGCTATATCTGCCACAGCCTCAAATATGACAAGTTGTACAGTGACAAGAATTCCTTGTGCTATGTTGTTCTTATCTGGCTCCTAACATTTGTTGCCATCGTGCCCAACCTGTTTGTGGGATCGCTACAGTATGACCCCAGGATTTACTCGTGTACATTTGCACAATCTGTGAGCTCAGCATATACAATAGCAGTTGTGTTTTTCCATTTCCTGCTTCCCATAGCCATAGTTACTTTCTGTTACTTGAGAATATGGATCCTCGTTATTCAGGTAAGGCGAAGGGTTAAACCGGATAACAACCCAAGGCTGAAACCACATGACTTCAGAAACTTTGTAACCATGTTTGTGGTATTTGTACTGTTTGCAGTCTGCTGGGCTCCTTTGAACTTTATAGGCCTTGCTGTGGCTGTCAACCCAAAAACTGTAATCCCTAGGATTCCAGAGTGGTTGTTTGTATCTAGTTATTACATGGCATATTTCAACAGCTGCCTTAATGCTATTGTATATGGACTCCTGAACCAGAACTTCAGAAGAGAATACAAGAGAATTATTGTCACTTTTTGTACAGCAAAAGTTTTTTTCCAGGATAGTTCTAATGAGGCAGGAGACAGGATGAAAAGTAAACCTTCTCCATTGATTACAAACAACAATCAAGTGAAGGTGGACTCTGTCTGAAAATGAGACTGTTATTACTGTCACTCAAGAGCATCCCAATAAAGTACCTGTTTTATTAGACGTATTGTTAAATATCATAGTGAGATTATATCTTCTACACTGAAAGCACTTTGATTAAATTCCTTGCATGGTATTTGGGAAGTCAAAATACACAGCCTTGACATACAGATCCTATTATACAATGATATATTTCCTGTATAACAATGCAGTGATATCCTTACGGGAATTACAAAATTATGCATGGATACTTTTTTCTTTTTCCTTAAATGGAGATAAACAACTAGAAAGATTGAAATAGAAGTATCCACATTGCATGGCTTTATAAAAGAAATCACAAAACTATTCTTACCACTTCCTGCCTACTTCTGACCAGGTTATGGTCCTGATTCTAAATCCTCTGAGAACTTTAAAAGATGAAATCAAACCTTTATGAAATATATTAGGAAATGTGAAGTGGAAAATCATGGTAATTGAAAATTCATTAGGATTTTTGAGAAGTATTTCTACCTATGTCGCTTGGGTCCTAGCATGGACACAAGTATTCATTTTTTGGAGATTAAGTCTCACAGTCATCCTAGGAATGACATTCTCAATTGACTTCTCAATTTAAAAATAGGTTTTGGGAGGAAAAATATACCTGACTGATTATCTTCAAAGCTACAAGGGCAGGGGGATAAACAGTAAGGAAAGAGCCATGATTCATCAGCTCAAGCTGTTTGGGCATGAAAAAAGTTGGAGGGTTGGGAAAAGAAATAATAAACCTTTATTCTTTCTGAAGAGGTGGTAATTCATGAAATCAGGAAGTGCCCCAGAGGAGTTCCTGAGGAAACACCTCCTAGAAGCATAAGTGAGGAAGGACCATTATTTCTCACTTGTGTACAGTACAGAATCTAAACCTCTGTGAGAAGAAGATTAATGCATTTAAGAGGAATGGTGGGTGAGGATGACAGGTTGGTCTGGTTAGTGGAATCTTAACCTCACAAAACCTTGGAAAAAGAGAAATATTTACATGATGGGCATTTAACATCTTTCTCAAATTGAGCTCCTGAGAATAGCCTGAGAGTATAGGTTATTTTGTAATCTACCACGGACAAGCTTTTCAAAATAGTAATTGGGTATTTACCACCATGATGAACATGATATAATAACCTAGAACAAATTAGACACCTTTAAATAGTACAGAAGAGAAGGTGCTAGTTATAACCCTGGTACAAGGAGGAACACATGACTCTCAGGACAGGAACTGCTATGTGGACTTTCCACAGACAGCAGGCACCTCTTCAGTGAGGGGAATCATACTGTGAAGTGAGGAAGAATGGCTAGACAGGCTGTGTCCTGCAACAATGCTTCTCTCTTTATAATGGAAGTCCTCTGGTGGAGAAGCAATTCACAATAGGATTCACCTTCAAATTGACCTTAAAAAGAAGGAGCATTTATTTCTGGAAAGATGCTCCAACTGTCATACCTACACTGATGTTCAAGTACACTTGAGTTTTTCCAAGACCATTCCAATAATTTCAACTGGGCTATGAGTTTCTGAATAGCCATCAGATTTCTGTTATTCTGTATTAAAATATGGACTTTTGCCTAAACAGTTCATTTAGATTATTACTTGATGTGCTGGAGATTTTCTTGAGCTTTCATGTCTTAGAAACCAACAGCCACTGCATATCATGTAATTCCTTACAAATCATATAAATCTAATAGCATTTCCTCTTTCTTGCATCATAGATTTGTGTATCCTTGACTTAATAATGAACTGAAAGGGAACATATTCATATTTACTTGAAAATCCCATTCTTCACCTACTGAGCAGTTTCTTACCTTAAAAACAGGTGCCTCATGTCAAGTTGGCAATGGAACTAATGAACAACATCGTAAAACCCTGGAGATGAACAAGCCAGTCAATGCATTGCTGAGGTGCTTGACTCATCTTTGTTTACATTTGCCAATTAGAACCACTGTGTAAATAACCAGCTCTCTTCTATTGTGGTATCATTGTATGATGCGATAAGATACAATATGATTAACAGCATAAAGTATATCACAGCTGTCTTCACTGTGATTTCATCCTTGGAGGATGCTTAGCTCTAATTTTATTGCTTTGTGTGTAGTGATTTCAGAATAATGGCAAAGGAGGCATGACCACTTTATAAGAAAAGAAGTTTTACATGTAAGAAAAAACACTATTTAGATTCTTACAAAACTTGCCTTATTTAAAGCATATTTTCAATGAAAATAATGTCTTATGATGCATCTAATAAAGTAGCATAGAGATAGTTTAAGTAGCTTAATCATTAGTAAATCTAGAATCCTCAAAAATTGTTCAATTGCCATTTCCAGCAGAAAATGTACGTTTATCATGTCTACATATTTATGAGCCGGTTCAAGATACTGTATCCAATATTGTGGGTTATCTGAGGAATTTAAGTCCCCTGTAATTCACAAGCACTAAAATATATTTTTTATTATAATTAAAATGGTTTGCTATATGCAATAAAAGAAATTATACCAAAGGTATATATTTTATTGAATAGGACTATAATAAAAATGGAGAGCATTTTTCTGATATGATATTTTGAAATATTTGTATTAAATCTAAATCACAGAAATGTGCATGTTGATGATGCTATGAGCTGCTAAATATAGCAATAATTTTAAGAAATTAATCTCTTGTTCTTCTTTGGGGGGTGGTAAGAGTGTTAGTCTTTAGAACTTTGTTTTAATTAGTATGGATGAAAAATTCAGGCAATATCTGTTGCCCTCTTCAAAATAATTTTGCTTTTACTGCCATTCTGAAGGAAGTTTTAGTAAGGTTTGCAAAAACGCTCATTGTAAAAGGGAAAGGATAATTATGTTTCACTATGCAGAAATGATTTCTTTCAATCAGGTTCTCTTGCTTCAAAGGAGTCAAAGTGATTAATGGAAGACAATCAGCAGCCTTGTTAGCTGCTCATTGACAATGAGCATGACAATGTAGGTCAGTACCTCAAAAGATCAGATTCTTTATGGTCAATATAAAAATGACTGATGAAAATAATTGTGATTTCTTTCCATTCTAAGGAGACGGAGTTAGAAACTTGTCTAAAATTAGTTGCTTCTGTGCAAGTGGATGAGCCATGACATGTTTTTTTACATTCCAAGTCATTAATTTTTCCCTGGTATGAAAGGCTAGCATAGCACAAACAGATTATTTAGAGTTCTGTATGCAAGTTTTAGATAATGTGTTTGTCTTATAGCAGTCATCAGCCCTGATGGATTTAATTTTAAAACATGAGTCTCAGCAGTCTATCATAGCTGCAGGGACTCATCCTTTTCCTATTTCCTATCCATTTCTGATTTGAGCCCCAGTGAAGCCAAAGGACCTCTGTGAAGGAGCAGTGACCCCCTTGTAACCAACACACTGAAGACTTACAGCCTAATTGACCTCAATCTTATCCTACAAGAATTTCTTCCTTATATTACAATCTTGATTATGTTGACAATCTGAATATGAACTTATATCAACATATCTTGAACCTTTACAGTTAGTTTTATTCGTGGTTAACTTCACTGCAAACTTCACGTTAACAAGGAAGTTTGGCATTATTTCATATTTACCAGCAAAGAGAATATTAATGAATATATTAATATCAATTAACAGGGTATTTATTGTAGTTAAACTGTAACTGTATGCAACAATGTAATTTCATTTGAAATAGCTCACTTAGTGCTTTGCACATTTTCTTCTTCCACTGCGCTAATGGAGGTGCATAGATAGGAAGCAATTATATGTTATTTCAATAGGCATAATATATATAAATGATTTTGCTATTTTTATTTTTCTTATTATTTGTTTTATAAGGTAAATCTTTGAATCATCCTTAATAAACATACTGTTGTAATCAATCTGTATTGTAGTGTATAGCACATCCTTTTATAATCAGTTAAAATATTACGTTTTTCTTCTCTTGAACTGGTATTATATTAAATCTGTTTAATAACAACATAGTGAAAGGAACTGTTATTTCCCTTAAACTGCACTGAAAAAACAAGCATTAAAAAAATTGCTTAAAATATAATACACAAGTACATAAATGTGTGGTCACCAAATTTAAAATAGAATTTCAGAAACTCTTCTATTTGAACAACTTCTTCACAAACTATAGTAATACAGATGGATTGTTATTATTTAATTCTTTTAAAATAACTGCACTTTCTAAGTATCATTAATATGGTTTACAAAGAATTAAGAAGCTAAAGCCAAACTTCCTAGAAGAATATCTATTCATGGCTTGGCTTATAGCCCATGTACTGTATCTCTAATTTTTGCCTGCATTAAGTAAGAATTCCATTATGTGGTTTTATGAATTTACTCATTAAAAATGTTATTCCTACCTCAAATATGTCTGAGAGATTGAAATAAGAGTGGAAAAGACTCACAAATACAAGTCAATACCCATTAGAATTTTTAACAGAAAAAGTAAATTCCGCAAAGAAGTGTATATATTAATAATGGTCATAGAAATTACTTTCCCAATTCAATAAAATACTCATCACTCAAACCATCCCTATTACCAAACACTAACCAAAGTATGCATATTTTGAGAAGCGTGTTAGTCAAATGTATATACAGATTATTCCAAAAGTTACAACAGAATAGTATTTGTGACACCTTTTCAGCTCACATAAAGCAGCACAGCTTCACTGTTTCATGTCAGCTGAGGATTTTGGTATATTAGGTTTCATAAATCCAAAAAAAAATCTGTTATTCTACACTATTACACAAGCAATGTATATTTTATTTCTAAGGAACTCATCAGTTGTCAACTGTCCAGGTTTTGGTAGAATATGAGTTTTCCTGCTTCTTTTAGTCACAATGAGTATTTTACTTTGCATGTTGGTTTCCAGATTTTAAATGTGCTTATACCTAAATACTCAAATGCTCTTCACTCTTCTTTAACATGTATAATTGCAGTTTTTGATGATGTATATAAAAGTCAAGGCAAAATAATGAGATTATTGCATGTGTGGTTAAAAACAAAGTCTTTTTTCGACACAACTTAAGCTGTGGAATTTTCTGCCACAGAGCACTGCCTATACAAGCCCTAAAGAGGTACAGAAAACACAATTGTACTGATTCACAGCAATAAGATTCCCTAGGGCTGACAAACACAAAAATAAGACTTCAACATCAGAAAATCCCCAAGCCAAGGATTATTAGAATCATATCTGGAGGAAGTATCACTATATTCTTGCCTTGTTCCTGTCCTCTTCCTCAGTATAGATACTGGCCAAAGGGTCCTGGAGTAGATGGACTTGCTGTTAGTCAGTAGATCTGACTATGTGTGAGCTAGAAATGTAAAATAGAACTAAACCAACACAGTGAACTTCGAAAGACAAAGGGCCTGATGCTAATTTGTTTCAGGAAACTAGCAATGCCCTTGGGGG
>JAVSBS010008545.1:28118-40443 GCA_033124195.1 Coracias cyanogaster
AAACTAGCAATGCCCTTCCCCCCCCCCCCCCCCGCCACTAATCCATAACTGCTAATATATTTTTAAAACATAGTTTTTACTTTAACACAGTCAAATAATAGGAAAATAGAATAGGTTAGGATAGGACAGAACAGGACAGCCACTCAAATTGCAAATTACTGAGTACACTTAGGAACAACAGAAAAACGTATGTGGGCAAGTATGACATCAAAATCATAATTAACTTCTACTAAGAGTAAATTAATAAGATACTTTTGTTCACTTTTTAATGATACAGTAGTAGGTGCTTTAAAATTCACGTGGAAAAACTTAAATCCTTTGTGATTCCTTTTAAAGTTACATACAAGTATTATGTAGACCTATGAATTACATATGCACACTTTAGAATCTTCAAGTCTTGTTAAAAGACATGTCCACAGATACTATATTCAAGGAGATGTTTGCATCCAGCTTAAGGAAATATAGCTACTACAGGCACATTAAACCAACTGTAAAGCACTTAGATCTCCAAACTTCTGTTTCATACTGGCTGACATTCAATGTCTATCTCATGATAAATTTTTCCTACCTTGATGAAAGTGGAAATGTTCACTCTTTCATTAATATTTGTGTTCATACAGATCATCTCTCCCAACCAATTTTGATGTTAATGCAATTTTTGAGGACAACTCACAGAAATACATCAGCTTCTTCAATCCCAGACAACATTTTTGTTCCTCAGTTCTGACCATGTTATCAGGTTGGCTGTCTGTCCCTATTCCATCTGTACATGCCAGTGAACATATGTCATAGCTTTCTTGACTCTGAAATATCCCTGTCTTATTGTCGCCTATTATGACCACTTGTGCCTTTTAGGAGTAGTTTGATATCAATTAAAGACTGTCTTACAGACAAATTGAATACAATAGTTTCAGTACTAGTCACCCTCAAGCATCTATGGTTTAATACAAACATAACAATTTACGACATGAGTAAAACTCCACAGGGCTCTTTTTTTATATATAAACTTTGCTTTATAATCTTCAAAATAATTTTATTTTAAATGCTCGTAAATCCCACTATTGCCCCCATCTTTTTCTCCACGTGTCAAGAACCCGGTACTTCTGTACTGAGGAGGAATTAGTCACTAGAAGAAGAGGGTTTGCATTTGAAGCATCCTTATGAGCTGTGACAAGGAAGAAAATCAGATTCAGTACCACTAAATATTGCAGCATTTGACTAAAAATAAGTGTCTTTTACTTAAGATTGTAAAGAAAGAAATTAAACCTTGTTTCAGGAAAAGTTAAACAATAATGAATAGTTAGTAAGGAATCAGTCCTGTTGTTACCACCAAAAGGCTGTTATGGGAAGAAGGCAGCCCATCTTAAATATGAAATCAAGATTTTATTGCTAGTCTAATTAATATTTTACTGCTTTAATGAAAAACTTCAAGTTATTCTTAGTCCAGTTACAATTAAACTACCACTCCAATTCATCTAATTATTGTAGAAAATCCATATTGATTATATGATTCACATTACATATAGTTTTACACATTGTTGTGGTTTAACCCCAGCTGGCACCAAAGTACCACATGGCCTCTTGCTCAGTCCTCCCCTCCCTGAGATGGGATAGGGAAGAGAATCAGAAGAAAAAAGTAAAACTTCGTAGCCTGAGATAAAGACAGTTTAAAGGACAACACAAGGAGAAAAGAAACAATAATAACAATAATACAAGCCTATATAAAGTGAGTGATGTACAATGCAATTGCTCACCATCCAGAATCTGAAGCTCAGCCCATTCTGGAGCTGCAATCCCTTCTTCACCTCAGCCAGCTCCCCCACATATATACTGAGCATGACCTCACAAGGTACCAAATATCCCCTTGGCTAATTTGGGTCAGCTGTCCTGGCTGTGCTACTTCACAGCTTTTTGTGAAAATTAACCAAATCCCAGCAAAACCCAGGACATACGTAAAACTCGCTAGCATCTACTCCTTTTTCCTGTATTTGCACTTGCCCTTCTGCAGTACCTCTGGGTCAATTTTTTATGCTGCTATGTCTTGAAGAGGCTATAAATTTTTTTGCAACCCACAAAGCCACTGAAACCTCCACAGAAACCAGCATTGGTGCAGTTTCTTTGTGCGTGAGTTTGTTTACAACCCTCTTACATTTTGATTTGTAATAGCACCTCAGACAGTAGTAGTGGAATAGTCACTTTTTCATCCTACAGGAGACAGCATTTGAAACCCAACAGTGACAGCCTATAGTGAAAAGTCCTCTGTTTATTGAGATAGTTTTTGTCATGGGAGGCCCGGGAAACATGAAGATACAGGGTCTGTTACACAAAATGTCTGCTATTCATTGGGGATCTAAGGGCCAGGCAGTCAGTCTGATCCTGAACAGGACTCTCCTATCTTTTCTCTTTGTTGTTTCTGGTTTAATCCTCAAGACAGATCTTCCATTTGATTCACATATTGCTAGAAAACTGTAATCTGGGAAAACAGTAATAAAAAGGCTGAATCCGTCTTACACAATTACTTCACTGCTGTTAGAAATTGTTTTCCAGAGCAATTAGGACAGTATCCAGAAAGTATTAGCTAATCAGTAAGTTTCCTTATTAATACAGAAATGCAACAATTCTACTTTTTGTCAGTTAATTTATCTTCTCAGAGTGCTTCCTTGATGTCTAAGAAGTATTTTCATAACATGAATAATACTATATAATGAATTATTTCTCAGTAAGTAGAAGAATTCAAAATAAAAAAATCCAACTGCTTGTCAAAGAAACAGTTGAGTAATGTTTGTATTGAAACTTGAAATGAAATATGATCAGATCTCCAGAATAACTTTGAAATAATGAAAATAATTTTTCATATTCTTCTTATTTAGGACCTTGCTTGCATATAAACACCAACACACTGATCAAAAAAGCAAGTCACTGTTTTTCACAGATGGGTATGTAAGTTCAGGTAGGCAAGCCAAGAGACTGTTGAATGTTCTCATAAAAAACTCTGCAGAGTGTCATTGGGCTACATCTACAGACAAATACTAGTTATTACAAACTAACCATCCAATCATAGTTAAGGGCAGAATGATGATAGAGTGGGCAGATGGAATGGAAAAAGTTTAATTCCTAGCAGAAATACACAAATAAGGAAATTTGGAGCAGTGTCTGTAGCCACATGAACGCATTCTTAAACAGGAGTTCAGTTTCAGCCTCATCAGGTACTTTGTTTTTTAGTTTTCTTCTTCAGCATCACAACCTTTAGGTAGTGTTCCGTGATACTGAGAAGAGCTGTTTAGCATATGACTGTGACAATATCGAATGTTTCAGTTCTTCTGCATGTTTTAGAAGAAGAAACTATTCAAGGAGAACTCTGATAATGCATTCCAAGTATATCTGGATACAGCTGGGTATACATAATTGTAGGCAGCTATGAAAATTAAGTTCGCATTCAGTAAAGAGTAAGTAATAGCCATATGGAATGAATAAGGCATTTGAAAATCATATGTATTACATTTGTTTTGTCAACAACAAATAACAGACCAAGCTACACTGAACTATGGACTTGCATTTCCTGTGTTATCCTACTTTTCATTTAATTTCATTCAGTCCTAATGCTTTCCAGATGATGACAACATAAAATTTTGTAGTGGACTTCGCACATGTATGTCTGTGTGTGTGTGTAGGCATGTGTGTGTGTGTAGGCGTGCTCTGTGAAGGTGAGATATAACAATATCTTATAAACTAAAACGGTAAGGTTACTTGTTACCAATAAGAATTGCCAGCTGCTATATGTAGAAAAACATAAAAGAACGGCTGCTACCTCATAAACCACCCTGGATTGCATCTCCCTTCTCTATCAACCTGATTTTCTACGTGCTTGTCTCCACCAGCTTAACAGGCATTGACCACCACTGTGGCTACTTCTCAGGCACAGCAGGCTTCCAGCACCAGGATATACCTCCTGATCTGATGTGTTGCAGTGATGGGCTTGGTGCTAGGAGAAGCACCACGATTGCTTAGTGCAAGAAGGAAAAGACTCTGAAAAATTTTGCTGTTCCTTATGAAGTCCTGGTGGACATGGACCTGCAATTTTTTTTCTTCATTTCAAAGCTTGCAGCAACAGAAAGTGAATTTAATTGGAAGAACTTCTTTAAAATTTAAAATTTTCTGAGTATGCTGCTTCTAAAAAGCAAGTATTTCAACTCTGGAGATGCACTGAAATACAATTTAGCAATTTATACCAAACAACACTATTCCTTTTGTTGAAATTCAATATCTCACGTTTATGTCAGTATCTCTTGCTGGTAAAGAAAGTTTGAATTTGTTCATATTTGAACAGGACATCTCAGTAAAAACTTTCCAAGTGTTATCAGTGAATTTTATCCAGTCATGATAGTCAATGCTAGTCCAATTTGATTATGGAACATTGGGGGACATTGTAGTCTCATTCAGATGAAATGTATCTTCAAGGCTCCATTATTTGTCTTTTTTTAAAGGACACACTATGAAAGAATACCTAAGCTATGTCCAAATTGAAGCCTGAGATATTATACTCTCCCTGCCTAAAGTCCCTCCTCTGTTTTAGTGCTAATCGAGTATATTTTTCCTTTCATGCACTAAAAACGTGTTTAAATTTGATATGCATTGCTACTCCATTGCAACAGGAACTACACTCCTGGGGTGGCTATAATTCAGTTGTAAATGGCAGAGGCAGCACAAATGGTTCCTTTAACTAGCCATCAAGTACAAATACGCTTTTACTTGCAAATAACATAAGACAGATTCTTCCTGCTCCAATCCACACCGTTAGTTTTCTTTCTTTCTGTAAGAAGAGTGAGACTTAATCAGAATTAAAAGGAATAAACTGCAGTTGGTCCCCTGGGCCACTTTGAAAGTTGGGATTGCCAGGACTAGTTCATCACAAAGCATGAATCAAGTACATCTTGATTCAATGCTACCTGAGAGTGGCATTAAACAAAAAGGTGATTTCAAATAATAATAAAAATAGAGTACCTTAATTTGCCTTCCATTTTCAGGTTTTAAAGATGCAATCATATTCATATTTTCAATCCTTCCTTAAAACTCAGAGTTCTAGACATCTACTTTTCCTTTCCTTGGAAGACTGAAATTCTTCTGTGTTCCTTTATCACTTGAGTGCAAAATAGGTTGTGAATAGTTGGGTGGATAAACCACTCTACCACTTTTTAACACCTCCACTCTTCCTTTTCATCTATTATTTGCAAATAATCCTAGGTAGGATGAGGCAGTGTAAACAAACCAAAATGAATGAATTGCGTATGTATTGTATTTACTGAGAATTTTCATGTTATCCAGTGCTAAGGAAAACTTCTGTATTAAAATACGATAAAAATTAAATAAAATTAGCACTAATACTGAAATAGTCACCTAAGAATTAGGAATGTCGCATGTATTAAAAAAAATACTTTCTCAGAAAAAAATAAACACTGATGTTCTTCTTCCAACTATTTAAGGTTTCTTTCTCCCTTAGATAATTTATAATCCTGCTATTTTTTACCCTGAATATTTCTAATATTACAATGGAGACAATTGTACAACAGAATTCACTCCTTTTGATTATGGATCCTGTAGATCCTATAAGGCTTGCAGGACATCATGAGTGCATGCTAACTGGAAGACCAGGAGGAAAGGCTTAAGTTCAGCTACCACATATATCACATCCAGCACACATGCACATGTGGATGAGCAAAATACTGGTGAAACTCTCCTTTTGTACAGGTCTGTAAAACCTTTTGTAGAAATCAAGAGCAGCAGGTAACTGCTGGTAGCAATAACAGGTGGTGAAATTCACTTTCAGGAAGTATTTATTGCAAGTCAGACCCAGAAGTCTGACTGTGAAAGCATGAGGGTACTTCAGGACTCCATATAGGGACAGCCCTTAGTAGCAACCAGCAGAGAGGACATATAATGAAAGAATCTTGTGGATTTGGTTTAATAAGATCATTCAAGATTTTACAGCAGCATATAACTCTTGACAAATTTTATCTGTACACATATCTGTATCTTACATAACAATTTCAGGATTAGGAATTATTTTAAAAGTTTCAGTATTTTAGAGCTATCAGTTTTGATTTGGACCGACTTACATTGTCTCCAAATTATTGCTTTGAAAATTAAAACCAAAACAATCCAATAATATACAGTAATTTCAATATACATAACAATTATTGGCTAAAGTTATGCAATCCTAAAAAGTGCACATTTTCATGTACACATAAAAGAAACATGACTTAAAAAATATAGGAGCATATTAGAACTGAAGCATGAATCTGAAACAAAATAAAACAAAACCAAACTTGGGATGGCTTCCTGATTAAAAATTATAATTTTAGTCAGTCTGGTTTTGACAACGCTTCATTCTGCTACAGAGATAATCTAACAAGCTTAAGATATGCAATATTTGGGTGACTCCTGAGAACTAAGATGCAGCTACCTGCATTCATGAAGGCAGTGGGATTTTTTCTGTAGTCTTAAGCAAACTCCCAGATAATTTCCTTAGCCTTGTTTTCCTTTATGAGAAGTACTAGCCACTATTTTTATCCGCTCAAATTCACATGCATAATCGTGTCCTGTGTATACTGTAGATGAGAAGCCTCCAAGGTCTTGCGTAGGATTTTTCCAGAAATAACAAGGAAGTGAGCCATGTGCTAAGTAAATTGTTCTGGCATGTGGCCCACAGCTGCAGCCTCTCTAGTATAAAAGTGTACATGGAATTCTTACATGACTCATGTGCATTTGTTTTTTTTACCTGGCAAGTGTGTATCTACTCATATGATGCAGTAAGAATTGAACTTAGTAAGGTTCTTGCACTGTAAATTGACATAATCAGGGCTGAAGACATCCAAGGTACAGGAGTGGAATAATTAACCTGCTACTTATTTGGAAGTTCAAACTCTTCTAATTTAACCCAACAACTAGAAGGGGTTCTTAGACATAGTGACTAATATATCCAGACATCCCCCACCCATACTTAAACCAAGGTGCTTGCACATCATTCTCCTACTCTTTCTTACCAAAACACCTATCTGAAAACATCCATTTAACTGTAACTATCTGCAAGATGGTAGCATATAAACTATCCAATGATAACTCAAAACTTTACAAAACCAATGAAAATTTAAAAATTCCTCATTGTTAACCTGATATTGTAATTGTTGCAGTCTTGGTTTCCCCTTACATATGATTAAAAATACCTCTTCATGTCACGCTGTAGTAGGTCATAAAATCAGTTGTGATTTTTAAAATTGTTTTATTTTAAGAATTCTTAGGAAACTTCAATAGCACGAAGGATTCTAAGCTGATCTATGTGAAAACTGAGGCATAGATTTGTCAAGTTTTTGTTTGAGTAGTGTTACTACAAATTTTTGTCTTAGTTAAACAAAACTGTAGTTACCTGAAAGGACATTAATTTATAAAAGCTTTCTGGAATTTATAGAGCTTGCAGAAGTTCAATATTCCTGATGTAGAAAAGGATGAAACATCTCTGTGAGAGAAACTTTATTTACTAGAGCTGAGAAAATTTTTGTAATGTACATTTGAGACTCAATAAAATTATTATTTCATTTGCTTTCTACTGCCTGTTTTAAATCAAGTGGGGTTTATTTTGTTTCAATGTGTTTGGCCAGTGTGTAATTCTGTAACCTGTAGCCCATATTTCCAGTACAGTATGACATACAGACTAGTGTGCAGAGGACAGTAAAATGTATATGCAGTTTGGATTGGAATTTAATTATATTTTTTAATATAACAAAAGATATGCTGCCATTTAAGATTACTTAAGTTATAGTAAAAAGTTTTGTGAAAAATTACTTGTTTAATTTGAAGTACAAGATTAAAAATTTGCTGGCTTAGAGTGCATTTAGAAAATGAACTGAATTCAAATAATGAACATGTGAATGACTCTTTTTCTAAGATTTATTGAAAAAAAAAATTAAAATTCTTCAGAAAAATGTAAATAGTTCAGATTTCATTTCCTATAAATGTATATATAAAAATGAAAAGCACTGCTCAGATTTAATAATACAACTCTATTTCAGTCTGGGGATGAGTTATTTTGATTCCAGAATGCACTTTTATCTAATGGATAGCAATTATATTTTGTGTCGTTTTTTAACTCCCGCCAGAAAATTTCAAAAGAACACTGAAAATATCCCAGCCATCTAAATTGTTAAAGAGCTCTTTTCAGTAGCCACAGAAAATGTTGCCACTGTCAGTTTGCCTGTAACTGCGTACATATTCTTCAGGATCTGAGATATGCACAGCAATAGTAAGGTTTGATGAGCTTGCCCCTCTGAAGGAAACCAAACTTTGATAAGATCTCATGGAAACTTATTTATTGATGTACATTCCATCATAAGGTGAAGCACACAAAGAAATCTCAGGAAACACTGTAATAAAATGCAGTAAGAAGAAATGCTCTCCAGCTATCATGTCTTGAACCATCCCCTGCTTTACCTTAAAGCACACTAAGGTAGCAGAATGGCAGGGCAAATGAGGTGATTCTGCCCCTTTACTCCACCCTTGTGAGACCCCACCCTGGCGTCCAGCTCTGGAGCCCCCAACAAAATTCACTCTTTGTCCAGATGCCTGGTTCCCCTACCCACTTAAACATCTGGGCTTCAGCTAGCAATGCCATGATTCTGCACCAGGCCTTTCCCTTTTACTTTGACCAAGATGGCTTCTAAATGTTCCTGTGCAGTGCCCAGTGCATCCACTGTTTGCATAAAGCAGAAGAATATCGGGGCATTAAAGATGAAGACCAAGGTTGTTTTGCAGAGTGCTGGAGCAGGTGTGTACTACCCAAAAGCTGAAGTATGGTGTGCATCCATGAGCGTTTGATGAAGAGAAGTAGTAAGTAAAGAGCATAACCTATGGAGAAGTGGATTTCAGTTTGGTCAAGCCACAGGCCAGGCAGTGGCTTATTTATAGACATTTCCTGAGGGTTTTGGGGGTGTATGGGTCTTGTACAAGAATGTGGACCACAGAAAAGTGGGTAAGGTCTGTCTGTTGTTGTTTAAAACAAACAAGAAGGCAGTTTTCAGTTGAAGTCCAGCACGTTCTTACAGGCAAAACATGGCAGGCCAAGCAGAGCATCAGCTCCTGCATCAGCCCAGAGGTATTCTGATGAGCCAGCTATGACCAACATCATCTGGGCTGAAGCAGGACCTGAGGCTAGATTAGAAACAGAAATACAATGTCTGAGAACCAGGACAGATTTTTCAGCACTGGTGAGAGATACTGCAGATGGTCCTTGTGTCCCTGGTGTATGTCTGCTGATGTCAGCACCAACATGAGGTTGTCAATACTTTGTGCAGTTAGGAGAGCTTCCCTTCTAGATCAGAAGCTCTGCTTTCAGGCTACCAGGTGAAATTTAGAGTGACGCACAAAAGGTGGCTGGACACAGACTAGAGAGCTATATTGGCCGAATCCTTGACCTGCATAAAACAAACCGTTTAGCTGGCAAGGGACTTTTAAGCCTTTAAATTTGTTCACCTCAATTTAGCTATTAAATTAGTGTGAGGGAAAAATGAGTGAGTTTGTAGGAACTACAGTGTGGGACAGTTGCTCAAACATAAAACAGATGGTTAGTTTACCTGTTGTTAATCTGGATTATTTCTGCAGAAAATCATGCACTCATCATACTTATATTAGCCTTATGCCAACAATTAGAAATCTGAGGTGAAAAAAAATTGAGGAAAAAACCCCCAGATTTATAAACAGACTACTTATTTTGAATATAACTTGTAAGCTAGGAAGAGCTATTGAGATGCTATCCAACACCTAGGAGAGCCTACCATGTCACAGAACTTGCACAGATGCCTTGCAGTGCAAATGGTTCTGGGAGAATATCCTTAGATGCTCCTACAAATCCTAGTCCTTACTTCATTGTGTGTGTCATCATTACTACTTGCATAAAGCTATCATTGTATTTTTCGCAGCCTCAGAACTATCATCACAATAAAACGGACCATCTGTAGAAATCACATAAGGATGCATATCTGCATTTAATATGATGAGTAGGAGGTTCATGTTCACAGGCATTTAGGAAAATAATGCGTTTTCTTTTCCTTTAAAAAAAGTAATTCCTATTATATTAGCAGGGAAGACTGTTGCTATTCAAAATGTACAGCTGTGCATTACTGTAAAAATGTTATTTATTATAAGCTGCACAATGCAATATAGCTGGGGAAGAAATCATTCAAAACAAATATTACAACTAATTCAAAGCAAACAGGCTTATTCTACAACAGGTACCTCCACGTTTGGGGCTGCATGCAAACTAAAATGTATTTTTTAGATTTCTAGTTCTTCTATCTAGCATACTTATCAAGGGGACATCTGGAAATAAGTATCGCTGTGCAATTACTGATGTCCTAATCTACAAAAATGCTTTTTAGAGGCCATAGAGCCCCTTATTGCATTTGATATAATTATATGGTCATGCATTTTGATTTTGAATGAGTTCAATGAGAGGATGGCTTCAATGCCTTGCAGATATGCCTGTAATTTCTGTAACACTTTCCATATCATGTTGTTCTTGATATTTATTTTATTTTCTGAAACAGCATGGGGAGAATTAAAATGAAGCAGCAGCTACAATTAATTATGGCATGGCTGATGTATCTGCAAAGAATCTTAACAGAGAATTTCATTTTTCTTTTGGAACACTTGTGGAGAGAACGTGATTTCCTCTGGCTTTCTTAGTTTAATGCTATTCTACTGATTTTTCTACTGCTTAAGGAAACATAGTATTGAATCTCAAATCAAATAGTTAAATTATCAAGTAAGTCTTACCAAATAGTTGCTTCTGGTTGACACATGAAATTGATCTGATTAGTCATGTTGTGGTGCTGCTTGTCCTGGATTGTAAATGCAGGCAATTCTAACAAAAATATTCCCTGTGTACATTAAAAAATGTTATTTTCATGAGCTTCAGCTGTGCAGTTTTTGTATGAGCTTCTTGTAAACATTCCCACTAATAGAGACTGGTCAGAAAGTACTTGAAGGAAATAAACAGAAATAGGATATGGCCACAGCTGAACAGATTTCACTGAAATATTCAGGAAACTATTAATAGAAAGTGCTGGTAAAATCTGTCCAGCTCTAACATCTGGATGACTTGGGTAAAAAAAAAAAAAAATCCTACTTTGAAATAAAATTTATTAAAGTTACCACAGTATTCTGAGACCTCGTGTCAGTTATTTCAGAAATCCATTTTATTGCAGATATATTGGAGGTTCACAAAGAGGTAAACAGTTGCTGTGGTGAAAAACACTATGGGAGTAGCTAGGTAGAGGTTAGAAAAGTTATTTATTCATATTATTTGCTTTAGGATATTAATTTCATGCCCAAATTAAAACCAAGCAATGGTATTCGTATTAGCAGTCCTTTACTGCAAAAACAAATCACTTTGTTATTATGAGTTAGCAGTTTTTCTTCTTAGAGGAAATAATGAAAAGCCCTATTTCTTGGACATATAAGCAGATGAGCCATCACCATAGCAACTGAAAGACGTATCCATCGCGTCATTCTGTCAAACAGCCCCTGCATGTGACTCCAAGCTCACATTCCTTACTTCCATCTGAAAGTAGGTTTTAGTCCTGCTATCGAATAAAATCAATACTCAGTAGGATGTTTTCTGCCTGCCATAGCTTAGAAATAGAAAGCTACTTAAAGTAGCCTCTTTTTTTTGTCTTAAAGGCACAGGAAAGGTTGTTTATCTGTCAATATACTGAAAGTTAATGAAAAACACAATTAATAGAAAATAGATCATTTGTTTCCAGGAATACTAAGGTTCTTCTTTGCCTTTATTGTGTTTAGTGATCCAGTCATGTCTTTGTTACAGAACGTTATCACAGGTTCTTTAGACAGTTTTCACCAGTGACTCACACCATTTAAACACCATGTTTCTCTCCTAGAGTTATGAAAGAAGCTTTGATTTCTCCACCAAAAGGAGAAGAATCACACTGGAAAGATGTTTTATATATCAAACAGCAGGAACCAAATACAGATTGCATAGTGTTAAATGATCATCCATTTCCCTTTCAAACCCCAAAGCAGGATTTTCATAGAATCATAGAATCATAGAATGTTAGGGGTTGGAAGGGACCTCTGGAGGTCATCTAGTCCAACCCCCCTGCCAAGCAAGACCATAGAATCTAGGGCAGGTTACACAGGAACGCATCCAGACAGGTCTTGATAGTCTCCAGAGAAGGACACTACACAACCTCTCTGGGGAGCCCGTTCCAGTGCTCTGTAACCCTCACAGTAAAGAAGTTCCTCCTCATGTTGAGGTGGA
>JAVSBS010008546.1:0-13883 GCA_033124195.1 Coracias cyanogaster
TGGCACCATCGCAGGTGAGGTTGGCCGGGGCTCTGAGCAACCTGCTCTAGCTGCAGATGTCCCTGCTCCCTGCAGGGACGTTGGTCTAGATGAGCTTGAAAGGTCCCTTCCCCCCCAAACCGTTCTGTGATCCCACGCCCCGTGTGCTTTGTGCTGCGGCTCCGGCCCCTTTAAGGCGCGGCCCGTCACGTGACCGCGCGGCACGTGGCGCTTCCGCCAAGATGGCTGCGCCCGCTGCGGCCCGCGCCTGGCTGCTCCGCTGCCTCCTCCTCCGGCTGCTGGCGGCGGCCGGCGCCGCGGAGGAAGCGGCGGCTCCAGGCGGGGCCTGCGGGTGCGGCGGGAACAGGGCCGGCCGCGACGGGCCGGAGGCGGCAGCGCGGCGGTACTCGGCGGCGGCGGCTGGCCGGAGCGCCGGGCACAGGCCGGTGAGCGGCGGGGAAAGGCGGCTGTGGCCGCGCCGCGGGGCTGGAAGCTGGGGGAGAGGGAGAGGGCGGCGGCCCCGCGGTGCTGGGGGGAGTGGGGTCTCCGGGAGGTTAGCGGAGAGCCCTGAGCTGCTGTGTAGGAGCTCGACCTAAAGCCGCTTCGCAGCCCTCCTGGCGAGCTCGTGAGAACCGAGGCTTGTGCTTGAGTTCTTCGGCTGGCCCCTCTTGGTTTTCCCCGTTCGGAGAATCTGAGAGTTGCCTGGGCCTTTCAGGTGCTCCGGAAGATGGAGAGTCATGGGCTGTGGTGGCCCGTGTCCTGGTGGCCTTCCCGTGTCCTCACCCGTGTCTGCCCCAGCTGCTCTTCCTTGGGCTAAGCTGAGATGTGACAAAGCCTCTTTCTCCAGGCTGAACAACCCAAAGGTCCCTCAGCTGCTCTTCACCAGACTTGTGCTGCAGACCCTTCTCCAGCCTTGTTGCCCTTCTCTGGACACATTCCAGCCCCTCAATGTCCTTCTTGGAGTGAAGGGCCCAAAACTGAGCCCAGGATTCAAGGTGTGGCCTCCCGAGTGCCGAGTTCAGGGATCCTTGCCCTAGTCCTGAGTGTAGTCCCTTACTTGGTGGATATCAATACTGCGGTGGCTCTGGTCTCTTCCTGACCCCATCTCTTTTAGGTCTGTGTTGCTGTCAGCGGAGTTGAGACGCTGACAAGTCATGTGTCATGTCTCTTGTGTGCATTTCAGCCAAGCCATCATTTATGGATCCGTATCAAAATAGCTTTTTGGGTTCTTTTAAAGTGAAAGTCTCTCTAATTGCTTATTCCTTTCTATTTGTGTTGCTGCTGCTCTTCTAAAAGACACAGCCCAGGGCTGGGCATGTCTTCCTGATGAAGGCAGCTCTTAAAGTGGGTTGATGTGCTGTGTTGGTGCCTACTACAAGGGGATACTGAGACTTTTTGTATCATTGGAGACCAAATCCCTTACTAGACGAGACATCCTCAGCTATCAGAACTGGGATTGTTGTTTCATTCGTGAAAGGCACTAGTAAAACTGGGTGGCCAAAGTTACATCACAGCAGACTTGGACCTTCTGCTTGTGGAGACAGCTTCAAATAGTCAAAGTGTGAGGGGCTGCCTCTGTGATTGCCTCTTGGTGCTGTATCTCAGGGAAGCTGCGGCAGCTTGGGGAAGGCTGTGTCACGCAGGTGGTGGGGAAGCTCACCAAGTAAGGGGATGGATGCACAGTGCTACACCAGACACTTCTCTCTCTGTGAATATTTCTGTTATTAGACTTGAATTTCCTACAGCAGGACCTTGTAAAAAAGAAAAACGCTGCTGTCTCTTAGAACTGGCTTTGCTCATTTTAGGTTCTGTCAGTGGTTTGCCTGCTTGAATTCCTGGGAAGAGTAGCGTATGATTGCATATCACTGGCAGGGTATGTTCCAGCGTGATGTGAGGGAAAAGACGTGCTCTGCTGCTCTGGAAACTGGCTCTGGAAATTCTTACTGAAATAGTTAAAATGTTGTTCTGTCACTTGTCTTTTACTTCTGAAGCTTGAGGCTCTTGCCTCAGGCCAGTCTTCTAGAAGAGTGGAAACAACTGACTTGAAGGTTTGTCTCATCTGGGAGCGCAGCTGCAGGTGCTGTGTCTACATGCCAGTTAGCAGCACGGTTGGTAATAAAATGCTGCACTCCTGTTATTAAATTAAAAAACATCTGTAGCTGGTTTTGTAGTATAGAAACAAGCACAGACTTGTGCACAAAAGAGCGTGTTACCGTTTAGTAATCTCCAGATTCTTCATTGTTGTATCAAGGCTTCCTAGGAACAGAGTGAAATGCCAACATTCCTCATTGAAGAATGAGTAGAAAGGACTCTGGACTGTTTCTTGGTCTGAGGTAGGGGAACACAGCTTTCCTTACTGAGCAATGTCCTCAGTAAAAGTTCTGAGTAACCCAGACTTGGTGTAGAAAGAGCTACAAAGGGAGTTGTTGTTCTCAGTTTTGATTCTGCTTGTGTTTTCTTCCAGACGGGCAGTGATCAGGATGCCGGTGTGGCCATTTTGTTGTGCTGTTCTTCTCGGTGAAATGCTGCTCAAAGCAAAAGCAAAGATAAGGTGAAGGAGGAGTAAGACCCATAAAGAGACATCTCAGTCATTCATTTTTCTCTACAGATGGTCGCTATTCCAGGAGGAGTGTTCACAATGGGCACTGATGAGCCCAAAATACAGCAAGATGGAGAATGGCCACCGAGAAGAGTCCACATCAACAGATTCTACATGGATCAGTACGAGGTCAGCAACGAGGAGTTTGAGAGGTTCGTGAACTCCACCGGGTACATTACTGAGGTAAGGTGGAAGGGTATGTGGTCTCCTGACATCTTTCTGTAAAAACTTGGGCTTTTATTTCCTGAAGGATATCACAGTGCTTGTTTGGGATCTACGTACTGGAATGACTCTGATGTGAATAGGGTGGAGAGAAAATTGTCTTGCCGTGCTGCCCAAGGGCCTGAAAGGGCACGTAGATGTGTACTGCTACATTTGTTAAGTGTCCTGATACCCCAGCTAGTATCTTCTCTGCAGTATGAGTGAGGCAGCCTGGCTGAAGCTCACAGAGGGCTGACGGTGTCAAAGCAGGGCTTTTGTTGGCTTGGGGGGGTTTTAGACCCTTGAGACCTCTTTGTTCCAGTACAACTGTGTTTATTTTGGAAGAACAGGGAAGGAGGGATTTAAGGAACTGATTGCTGAGGACTCTGCAGGCTAGTTCAGCGCAGCTCCTTGCTAAGGACCTGAGCAACAGAAAGCCCTGCTGTCTAAAGAAGATATAAGGCACGCATAATAATAGTTTTGCACATGTTACTGGGAACAATAGGCTAAGAAAGAATATGTTAAGGTTCTTCCAAGAAAGAAGCCTGAGGCTCTGATCTTGCCTGACAGTTGACTGTTCCTACGCAACTCCCTGACAGGCCTTTTAGGCAAATAAAAACCTTGGTAATGATCAAGTCTCAAAGGAGGCACTTTGCTGAATTCACTCGATAAACTGGTTCTCGTTGGGAAGGCAGAATCCTTCTGGTTGGATAAGGGGCTTTCTATCTATGGCACTATTTCTGTTGTTGAGTTTTTAGTACAAAAATTATGGAAAAAAAGGTTGCTTAACAATTTTGAGTTTGAACAGGGCTTACTTGTGCTCATTCCAGAAGCTTTTTGCAGTATGTGCCGTGGTGTTTAAATGTAGCGTCAGATGGAGTCTGTTTCAGACAGCACCTCGCGGCTCGGCTGGTGTCGTTGGGTGCTCTGCTTACACTTTCTCCTCTCCCCCCTCACGTGGGGCCCCCTTTTGAGAGTAAACAGCACTGATTCTGCAGGGTTTTTTGGGGGGATGCAGCTGAGCTGTTTTTTTGCATGTTTAAATAATGTTCACGTTAGTTACTGTGGGTAAACAGAGCCAAGCTACTGCTTGGTTTGCTTTCATTAGACTAGACTGAACTCCAGTGGCAAAGGAAACTTGAAAGTAAATAGAAGGCTGAAGAAAAAAATGTTTCCAATTATAAATGTTGAACCAAAAGTGTTCTTTCTAACAAGCTTAAAAAAAAAAAAAAAGCACCTTTGTCTGAATCTTTCAGATTGGGCAAAGAAATAAGGAATTTTTTTCTCCTCTCTCCTTTCTGAAACGGAATATATAAAGATTACTGTTATATGCTAAAACTTCTCGCCATTTGGGTGGTGAATGGGATTCTTCTTTGAAGCTTCTTGAAGGGTTCTGAGCGTGCAGAAGCAGCTCATGGGGATCCTTCCCAGTTGTCCACAATAAAACGAAGACATTGAGAAGGGCAAATGTGTTGAATTCTGGTAACACATTTTGATTTCCCTAGTAGATCAATTCACTTGGTTTACCAAGGGGAAAAAAACCACTCTGCTGGTATCATATACTGTAATTAACTGGAATTGTTTGTCTTTTTTGTTTCTCTTGGCTTTATGTAATGCTAGATATAATGATTGGGTTACTTTTAACTCTTCTATTGTTGTGACAATGCTTTAAAACAGTGCTAGTGCTGATGAAGGAGCAGTAAGTAACAAGGCTGAAGCCTTTTATTGTGGTAGCCAAAGGAAAAATAAGAGGAATGCAATATGCTCTTGAATGTTAGATTACTGTCTGTAGCATTTCAAGGCAGTTGGGACAATCGGAACTGGTTTTTTAATTAATAGAAGGAAAAACATTTTCAGAACCTTTGTCAGCTGCCATCTGTCCAGTGGCTGTTGCAGAACAACGACATCCAGAGATAAAGTGTGCTCCAAAACAGCCTCCTTCAAAGAGAACCCAAAATGACTATTGGAACTTCCTTATCCTTAATAAAATAACGCTGGAAACGAGTGATGTTTTCAGAATAACACTCCTTTGATAATACCATTGAATCTTTTGTTCTTTCTATAGGCGGAGAAATTTGGCGATTCCTTTGTGTTTGAGGGAATGCTGAGCGAAGAAGTGAAGGCTGGCATTGACCAGGCAGTGAGTAACACGGCGGGGCGAAACGCGCTTAGCCGTCACCGGGGAGATGGCTTTGTTGGCAGTAATATCCAAACGGTGTGATGGGCAACAACGGGGTTTATGGAGGGGTCTTTGGCGCACAATAATAGTCCCTCAAATGTGGAAGATTTACAGTTTATTCTCTGTTCTCTTTTATTTTCTTTAAACAAGCAATTAAAAAAACCCCCACCTGTTCCTGACTGGCAAAAGTTAGTATCATCCCCTTGTCGTTTTGTGCCTCCCTAACTGAGAGGTGTTTAGGACTGTAGTAAGTGGCGCAGCTGTAAGGCTCTTTGTGTGGTGTAACGTGCTGAGCCTTCAGAAATGGAGGTGCCAGTAGGGGCTCTACGGAGTGCGGTGCTGCTCGGGCAGAGAACAGGAGAGCTTCTGCCCGTGTGACTGGCGCGCTCTGCCAGTGCCGTCTGATGTCCAGACAGTGTGGGTAAATCCTGGATCCTACGGATTGAGGAAAATGAGGATAATCTGTGTGACATGACAGCGATGCTTGTGCGGGTGCTTTTAACTAGAGGCAAATATTGCGGGGTCTGTAAGAGTCCCAGTTATGTTGTGAACAGTGTAAGGGCGTAAGTGGACTGTGCTGTCCCTACCTCTGTCACAGATCCTGTTTTCTCAGTTCCCTTCACCCTGCTAGGGCAACGTAGTGATCCTGGTGAGTGCAGCACTGAGTAACCTGGAGCTGATTTAGTTTTCCTGCTGGGTGGAAGCGAATGTTGGTTTAAAAAACCAAAAAGTTTGGTAGCGAAGCTTGCCCGCCCCCCCTTCCCTCTTTTTCTGTTGTGAACGTGTCGCTGAACCTTTCTTAGGCTTCAGTTACCTCCTTAACCTTACAGGTCACTTAACTTCTACAGCTCCTGATAGTAAGTAGATTATGTGTGGTCATCTCCTGGGTGAGTTTATCTGCTTGGAGCAGAAGTTTGGCCAAGATGACCTCTGGAGGTCCCTTCCCGTCAGGATTATCCTCAGGTCTGATAAACACACTGCATTTCCAGACCTCTTTAACCAGGCTGTAGAAATGAAGCATTCTTATGTGTGTGGTGGGGCAATTTTGGGGGGTGTGGCTTCAAGTCACATTTACTCCGGGTGCGAATTTCTTTGCTTTTTTAAATTCATTTTCTTTTGGATCAGCGAGTCTGCCTTGGCTCATTCTGCAACTGCTTGAATCAACAGAGGGGAGCAGGTTGTAAACAAGGCAGGGATTGAGTAGTAGCAGGACTGAAACTGCATCTTCTGCCCATAGTGAAGTTAGACATGAAGTGTTCAGGGAAACTGCACCTGTGGAGCAGCACAACTTTTCCCTGCCACCTTGTGCAGCTTCTGATGCTAGACAAGCAGAGAGCGAGAGGTGGGACAGCCTGAAAGGAAATTATTAGTAGCAAGGTTTTACTTCTGCACGTCAGTAGACCCAAGCTACAGCTTCGAGAGTCTGGAGGATTATTATCTACTGTGACAACTGAGAATACCTGAGGCTTTAGTATATAGCCATTTATTTTCCAAAATAGCTTATCACACAAAGAGAATTTTTCTTCCGTGTGCATGGTGCAGTAACTTAGAGTAGTGAATGTTCATTGTTCTGTATAAATGATGCTCTTGGTTGAGGGGGGGAAGTCTGCAGGGTTTGATTTTTGTCTCCAAGGGGTGGACTGAAAGATGGGAGGTTTCAGGAAGCCCTCTGTGAATCTCCACTGGGAATGTTGCAAAAAATGAGCTGTTTTGTTTCCTGCTGCACGGGGAAGGAAGATTACAGTAATACTTTATCTTTTAATTCAGGACTAACATTTGTGTACTGTGAGGCGTAAGATGACTAAACCTGATTTCCCAAATACCAGCAGAACTGGTGTTGTATGTCAATGGGCTCGTCCCATCTTTACAACGGTTTTAGAGAAATGCTTTTTCCTGCCCTCGTTCTGTGATGCAGAAATCCTGAAATCAGGCTTTCTGTTGTAAAACAAACAAGCTCTGAGAATGCAGATGTCTCGGCTATTGTATGAACACCCTGAGAGTGTTGGGAGCCACCTTCCTGGGCATGTCAGCCAAATTTTGAAGTGCTGGCTGTGATGCTAACAGAACAAGAATTATGCCAGAGAGCTGGAATGGGGCCCACACTGGCCGTTTGGCTGCTGCTTTGTGAAGGTTTTCTGTATTTGTTAAAAGTAAACTTCAGGAGCCTGTCCTTCTGCCGTGTTTTCAGTGTTTAGTATGAGGTCATTTCGCAGGTGGCCAGCACACAGAGCATTGTCGCAGTAGATGCAGGGGAAGGTTGCACCAATTATTTTGATAATCTGGAGAACAGTGACTGCCTGCCTTGTAGTTTGGCACTCCTTGACTTTATGCTGATGCTGTGGGCCAACTTATGTTCTAAAACATGGTAATGTTGTGAGGAGAATAAAAAGGAACCAGAAGCTGCTTTTCTTCCTCCTGTCTGCCTGCCCCCTCACCAGCTACATACCATAAAATCCAGCTTTGAGCAAGGAGCTTCTGCCTGCAGGGAGAATGTGTCAGAAGGCAGCACAGTGGTACAGCTGGAAAGAACTCTCATGTCTGAGGATACAGCTTGGAATTTTATCTGTATGTGCTTCTGTCTCTCAAAACTGTGCCTTTCTGTTATTCCAGAACACATTTGCTGTGAGAGATTGTAAATATTGAGAGTTCTGTGCAGACCTGAATTGTTCTGAGGGTCTTTGATTTTTGTGACAGTGCTGTCACAAGCAGACATCTTTCAGCACAGGGAAGGGAGGCATCGGCCATGGGGATGTGATGTTGGAATATTGTGGAGTCAAACTGCTTCCCAGGCAATGGAATTCTGTGGAGATGCGACCTCACTGTGATGCAGCCTCTGCTGTGTCCAGCTCTGGGCACCACAGGATGAGAAGGACACTGAGGTGCTGGAGCGGGTCCAGAGAAGGACGACGAGGCTGGTGAGGGGTCTGGAAGGCCTGGCTTGTGAAGAGCAGCTGAGGGAACTGGGGCTCTGTAGTCTGGAGAAGAGGAGGCTGAGAGGAGACCTTATTGCTCTCTACAACTACCTCAAAGGAGATTGTAGTAAGGCTGGTGCTGGTCTCTTCTCCTGAGTAACTAATGAAAGGACAAGAGGTAACGGCCTCAAGTTATGCCAGGGGAGGTTTAGATTGGATATCAGGAAGAAGATATCAGGAATCGCTGAAAAAGTGATTAGCCATTGGAACAGACTGCCCAGGGAGGTGGTGGAGTCATCATCCCTGGAGGTGTTCAAAAAATGGGTAGATGTGGTGCTTTGACGTGGTCTAGTGGTTAGGGAGGTGTTAGAAGAAGGTTGGACTAGATGATCCTAGAGGTCTTTTCCAACCTAAATGAGTCTATGATTAGCAAAGTTGTCCCTACTGCTAAGATACCCATAAAACGTTCTTTTAAGAACAGAATGATTCAACCCAACCTACAAATGAGTCTAAACATTCTTAAATAATCACGGGATCTTCATTTGGAAAAAAAACCCACAGCTTTTAAGCATTCAACATTTTAATATTTCTAAGACTTCTAAGATAAATAGTCTACAGCCCCAATAGAGTATGTATTTTATTTAAATTAGAATTACACCTAAGAGCTTTAGCACATATTTTCTTCTAAGGCAGTCCTTATTACTTCGTGACTGTTTTATATCACCCCTAAATAACACTGTCACTAGCTAAATGAATAGAGTGTGCGGTACTTACAGATGATTTATAAAGAACTAAAACATGTATTGGTAGGCATATTTCTACCCTGAGTCTCTAGATTCAGTTCCCTTTGGCATCAAAGGATTTACATGCTTTTCTGCCCTGAATTTCTAACAAGCTAATTTACATATGCACACACTCCTGAGCTCTGGCACACACAACTTTGCACAAAGTTGGAAACCTCCATCTAGGAAGGGCACACTACATGCTTCAACCCTGTTCTCCTGAACGTCCCCTAAAGCCACTGTGAGGATCACTTGGCATAGCTCATTATAAGCACTCCTCCGCTTCTGGGAAGAGAGAGGAAAAAACCAGACAGGAAGAATAATGCCCAGTCTTAATCAACAATCACATGGCATGCACTGGAGCAGTTAGAGCTGTAATGGACTCACCTATATGTACAGAAGAACCCTCATCCTTACTGGTAAGGTCAAACAGTGAAGAGCTGGGTACTGAAGGCCAGTCATGTCAATAAAATGCCTCTGTCTTGCCAGTGTTCTTCGTATGTTATTCTGAGGAATTTCCAAGAACTTCTCCAAAAATTTTATAGACAATATTGAGCAAAGTAACAACCAAAAAAAAGAAAATTTATCATGCAAATGAAATATGACTCAAAATAGTTCTATCAGTAAAGCTGACCATCAGCTGAGAATAAATCAAACTATGGTAGATGTGTTGGCTGCTAGAATAGTGATGGTAACAGAGGAAGTGCACAACTGAAGAACTAGTCATTAAAGGTCTGCAATATCATTCCTCTGATTTAGCTGCTGAATGCCCTGGATAAAATAGTCTACTTACTAATAGAGGTATTTTTAAATGCAACTTCAAACCTAGGATTTTTAAAATTTCAAATATATTTTTCTACTTGACACAGTTCAGACCTTGTTTCAGACTTAAAGTAACACTGGAGAAGTTTTCAGAAAAAAAAAAAAATCTGGAAATAAAGAATGAACCCCAAACTAACAACAAAACTGCAGATAGAAAAATTCCCTCAGAAACCTCACATACATCCTCCTACAACCCTGGCTGCTGTAATACACCTCAATGTCACACCACAGCAAAGTCCACATCCTGGTAATCCTCACAGCCTCCCATGTGCTATATGAAGCTCTGCATCTCCAAATCACTGAATAGGAAGAGCAGCTGTGCAGCTTGGGGCCAGCCCATGCTGCCAGTCACCTGGCCACCTTGTGCATGCTGGTAGCACCCCTGGGTTGCCCTGCCATGAGGCAAGCAGGACAGACGTCTGTTACCTCTCTGAAGGTGAGGGATACTGGTTTTGGGCCTCTTTCTCCCCTGTGTGGCCATAATTTTCACAAAATCTTTAGCAACGTCACACTTCCAGCTATGTCAGCTTGTGGTTCAAGCCAGAGCTTGAAAGGTAGAGGAATCTGTCAGGCAGCACTATCATATAAGGCCTCATAACCAAACACAAGGACTTTACCTTTCATCTTGCCACACTGCAATCATCTCCTCAAGGAGTCTCCAAGAAACACAACCTCCTTCTCAATCAGGTGCAAGGTGCCCTGCAGATGGATGCCAGGACTGGCTTAGAAACAAGCAGAGTGCTGCCATGCCCTTCTGTGCTAAGCAAAGCAATGCCAGGCAAAGAGAGGGCAGCACTTTCAGAGAAAGGTGGCTATGAAACAAAATTTGCCATCTTGTAAAGTTATTATTTCCTAACCTACGTGGTTTAGGCATTATATCCCCCACTGGGCTGTGCTTAAACATATTCAGGACACAGTCAGGCACACGTGATATTGATCACTGTTGGCAGAATACATTAGGGTTATTATCTTCTCACCCTATTTCTTATATTATTCTCTAAGCATCTGCTATTTGACATTGCTGGAGACAAGATACCAGGGCTGTCAGTAATTGTTATATCAAGGAAACAAATGGACTGTTCAAGAAAAAACTGTGAAAAAAAGATGGCAAAAAGAAAGAGAAAAAAGTAATCAAGGTGGAATCATAGCATCCCAAAGAAAAGGACAATGGGTGGTAAATTTAAAAAAAAAATACCAGGGTGAGCACTGAGAGGATGGGAAATAGAAAGCAACACCACAGCAATCAAAAGAGGAAAGGTTTTACTCCATAGTCATGCTGGAAGGGAAGTACCTCAATGGAGGCACAATGGAAAAAGATGATCTAGCTAAGGCAAAGACCCAGATGCCAGCAGTGTGAGGTGAGGAGCTGAACAGGAGAGGTTTTGATGAACCACAAAGGGATATACTCCTCCACCAATTGTAAGTGGTCAAGATGATAATCCAGCCTGGACACGAGACCCAGAGCAACATGACAGAGCAATTGCTAGAGGACTGAACTCCTAAGGAATGAAAAGAAAGTAATTAAATCAACCACCAGCAGGAAACCCAAAACCAACAAAAAGCATGGGGAAACAGAAGAGTCCTCAAACACCAAATTTGTAGTTTGCCTTATCTTTGTCATGGGTGATTTTATGAATACCTCAACAGCAGCAGAAATCTTTTCAGTCTCTCCTGGAAAACACCACCAAATGGCCATTAGGAAGCAGAACGCAGTAGAGATGGTTGCAACTGCAGGGATCCTCACTGTATCTGCATTTGATGGGAACCTCAATCAGCCCTCTTGGATAATCCTGAAATGATTTTTTACTACACTTAATAAAGCAGGTTTGCGGCACAGCAGAAATAGCTTTGCGCCAGCATTTCAGGCTTCTTTTGCAAACAGCCCAGTGACACATCGCATACGACTGACTGTAAGAATATCATTACACGAAATTACTACAGAACACTTTAAAAATTGCTGATAATCGACAAGATGTCATTTTAATTAGGAACCATGAGTGAATGGTATTGCTTTTAACTGGGCCTACAGAGAAAAGTTTATCAGTCCAGTGCAACTCAGAACTGGCTTAAGTGATAAATCTTGTCAAACTCAGATGACTACAGCCAAACAACTCAGTCCTCTCCAGAGGCCCCACCCTGTTAAAGATCAGAAACTGTAATACAGGAAAACACAAGTCTGCTTGTCTAGGATCACAGAATGCAATGGTGAATGATCTACCCTACTTAGAGAGGGGGGAACTGTTAGAAATCTGTGTTAGAAATCAGAGACTTAAAAATATATATGGGAGTCAGGACAGCTACATGGACCATGAGGTTCCAAGGCCATGCTGGAACTACAGGATCTAAGGACACACTTGGATGTTTGAAGAGAGGCAATTTTGTCAAAGGTTAGAAAGGCGATACTGTTTCTGCATATGATGTTAGTGAGCACAGTAGTAGAATGTAGCGTTCTGCTGTCCCAGAATAGCCACCTCTGCTGTTCACATCTCAAAAAGATGCTGAAAAACTGGGAGAGAAATGCAGAGTATTTGAAGGCCTGAAAACAGATTGTGTGGATAGAGTTTAAATGATATGATCACTTTAGCAAAAAGAAGGCGGAACAATGATTTGTCTACACCATGAGAAATAATTTCCACCACTAGCAGGTTCCTTAAGTAGAAAAAGGAAGAAGAAGATTTAACATATGGAACAAGGAAATAAACTGAGAATGGATTTTTTTCTTAAATCACTAGAAATAATTACTCACCGAAACAACTACCCTCAGGACACCTTTGAGTCCCAGTTATTTGCACTCTTTAAATAAGGATGAATATGCTTCTGAAAGGCAAGAAGAAATTGCTGGATTAAATTTTCTATAGCCTGTGTTATCAAGAGGTCAAACAACATGATCATAACAATCATGTGTGTCTTACAGAACCAAGGAATACTAGACAGTATTTGCTGTATTCACACCACAATGCTCACACTTAAATGCTTACATGAGGTTTTATATTTGGATACAATTAAGGAAAATATAGAAGGTGATGATTAACATTTAAAAATAGGTAAGTTATCAAGACAAGAGACCCCTTTGATACAGATATATTCACATTCATTCCATCATTCAATTATGATTTTATTGTTGTAAGCCAAGCACATAATACTGCTTTTCCAAATAGAGCTCATATTAAAATTAAATTATAACTGTAAGAGTTTCTGTAGACCTACTATAGCACCCATTAGAACCATTAAAATTACAGTCTTGCAGATAATGTCCACAATAACTGCTGACAAACTACTATATACATTAAACTGTGGATAATTAATACACTCCTGCAGTATTTTTTTTTCTTTGCAATAAATAGCTGTTATAAAATCATATATGTCTGCCCAGAGCTTCCTGAATGTTGCATATGAAGAAAAAAAATGGAGCTAGACATTCATGGTCAAATGCTGCAAGTCTTGGAATGAAAACACACTCCTGAATTCCACATTTTGGCTGAAATAAACCTGCTGGGTAAATACCAAATATAAAATGTTTTATGGGACAATACCATGCTACCAGTCTTTTCTCTGTTATAGTAATTCCCTGCATACAATCAAGGCAGTGGGGAAGTGAGCAGAAGATCCACAAAGCCCACTGACACAAACCTGTTTTATCCACATCAGTCTCTAAGCTGACACAGATCTTCCCACTACAGTTTCACAATAAAGCCTAGAACATACAAGTCTTGAAGATTTTATTGCTATTTAATAGCTGATCAAAGAGATTGTATTTAAAATCAAGTAACAATATCAGGTCCCAGTGATCAGAAGTATAAGGGATATCTGCTATTGGGATGCTCAGTAGCAAACAAAAGCACGTACTTCTCAACCACACTCAATAATATGGATTGACAAAGCAATTCAAGTAAGTAATGCAGAGTTAAACTGGCAGAGTTAAACCCGCAGGGTCAGATCCTCCACCATGCCTCCCACTTCCACCAAACCCCTCAAAGGAGCCTGGAGCAGCCCAGGTGGACCTGAGCAGTTTGCTGGATGAGGACTGAAACCAGTTGCTTGGTGGGATTCATCTCATCTAGTGCTGCAGCCATCCCCCCAAACCAGTTACAGCTCCATCTGCATGCCTAGAGAGGACTAGGCATTTCTAGCATGAAATTAATCTCATCTTGCTGTAGACTCCTAAAGCAAGTAGCGGTAATGGCTCCCTTAAAGTGTCTTTTTCCTCTGCTGTGAATCACAGAATGGTAGGGTTTGGAAGGGACCTCCAGAGATCATCTAGTCCAACCCCCCAGAAGAAAGTCAGTGAACTCCAATGTAAATGTTTGCAGTGTCAGATTAAGGCCTTTCTGTCTTTCAGTACTGGGTAATTACATCCATAATGACCAGTAAGATCTTCCTTAAAGTCACCACCTCAGAAATAAAGGTAG
>JAVSBS010008546.1:13913-25467 GCA_033124195.1 Coracias cyanogaster
GTGGAACAGCTGGGCCCACAGGAACCTATGGCAGGACTGTCTTAAAGAAGATTTCTGAGAGAATGTTGCTGAGTCGGTGTTGGCCTATGTGATCAGGCAACTGATGGCAGCATAAAATGATGATGGCTGAACCAGCACAACAATGTCCCACTGCTCAGGGGACTGAAGTGATGATCAACAAGTGTCCTGGCTGGAGACCAAACCAGCTAAAGTAGCTTCTGTGCAACCTTAGTTCACAGACTGTGGCCTGAGGGTGGAAACATTCTGGATGACAGTAGGGCTACCTGTGTCATGTCCACTACTACCTAGCTTACAGATATAGTGCAGTTTTGGTGTGCAATAACTTCCCAGCTCTATCTGCCCCCTTATCCATGGTACAGAAACCATAGCAGTTGTACAATGTTTATAGTGAGGAAAGAGTATTTCAGTGATGGGAGAGGTGATGTCATTTCTCTAGCCCCTCTAATGTTAGGGACAGAAAGTACAATTCAACAGCTAAGGAATGTATCATATCTATTATGCAGAAGCATATGCATTACAATTCACATCATTTGAACAAAGGTAGCAAGATCCTTGGACAAATGCCACTGCAGCTCTGTAGTAAAATTACTGTCCCTTGAGCATTCTATGATTTCTGATGGTTACAGCATTTGCATTGGGCTGATGGTTCAAATTAATCTGACTTTCAAAAGTTAAAATGTTCAAAAGAAAAAGTATTATGACAGCATCTGCCCTGAAGCTGAAGCAAGGTTTAAAAAAATATATTAATATTAAGAGTGACTACCAGCCAAAGAAAATAACCTTCTGAAACAATAAACAATACGTAGCAGCATCCTCTTATCTTTTGGGTGGAAAGTCGTTTGATACTTTTTCCACCTCAAAACGTTTTTGCTTTGATGTGATGTAAAACCCTCTCTCCAATATAGGTCCCCTTCTATGCATTTTCTAAGCAACTAAATCCTAGCAATCCATTTTGCCTTTTATTACTTTTCAGACTGGTGAGAGCCATATAATGATTCATTGTTAAAGTAATCTTTAAGGAGCTTTGTTTCTATTTGTTGACATAAATAAAAATTGGTCTTTGAATTCACCTCTAAAGTCAGACTCAATTTTTTATCTAACAAGAACGATATCATCCAATCATCATCTGAATGCAGCAAAGTGAGAAAACCTTTTGCACAATATAAATACCTGCATTCACGAAAAGGAAGCTGATGTCACCACCTACTGTGAATGCATTTGATAAGTGGTACAAAGCCAGACAGATTTCAAATGCAGCAGCACAGTCTCTTAAAGATACTCCAGGCGCTATCAGAAAGGCACAGTTTTATCTCTCTGACTCAACAGTTTCTGGACCTCAGGCTTTGATCACCTGTAGCTGTTTTATAAGCAGCATTTAAAGCATAAAAATGCAATGGTCTCTGAAAGAGTGCAGGCATCTAATGATTTGCTTTCATTTACCTCTGCACAGAAACCAACGCATTCACTCTCTAGCAAATACTTCTTGAGGTTTTAATTTGTTCCCTTTGCTCCTGTCTGTTATCCACTGGCAGCACCTGTGACTGCCAAGCAGTACACTTGTATAAGCCAGCCGTGCTAGCATGGCTCACCAGGCACAGGACCCAATGGACAAATCCAGGCATTTGTCTCTGAAAAGGGAAGCCTCACATGGATCCCAGCATTGCTGCTGCCAGGTCACCACCGGGCTCAGATAAACATCAACCTTAGCCCCATTCTGCAGCAGAACAGCCACAGGGTATGCTGAGGAGTGCCCTGCCCTTGCTCTAGGAGATGGGAAGCTATGTGACTATCAGGCAGAGGAAGGTATTAGCACAGCACATGACATGCAGTGCTGACCAGCCCCGACTTAATAAATCATTTTTTTTTTTAATTACCACTCTAGCAAATAGTTCTCAACTTCTACGTAATTAGAGTCTAATGCAAAACTTTATTACTGATCAGAAAGGCTGCTTAGAAATAATCAGTACTGGTTTGATTTCCTGAGTGGATGGGAGCATGGCTGTAAGGCATGTATTCCTATCTACTCCTTCAAACCACAACACGTGACAACACTCCAACATTTTGCTGTTTTCGTGAAGTACTTGTTTAAAACTGTACTTGCCGAAATAGAGGAACAAAGATGACCAAAACAGTTACTAGCTGGAAAGCACCAAATTATTTTCAATTTTGAAATCATGTTTGTGAGAAGCATTTTAGTTTAATTAAGCCAGTTCTAATCACCATTCTGCCCGTATGCAAATAACACCAAATGGGATGACTACCATATCATTTATCTAATGTGTCCTGCATAGGCAATTAGATTATTTAAATGCCCACCACCTTCTAGAAGTGCTCTACTAAAGAGGAGTCACTCAAATAACCTTACAGCAGTATGAGACTTCACTGGCCATTCATACATTTCTGTTTCAACTCTGTGTGAAGCCAGGAGATTTTTCTCCACTTAGTGGGAGAAGCAAGTTGTTTTGAAGCAGTGCTACTCAGCTCTACCTCGTGTAAGAAGGGATACTCTTAACTAGGCCAGAGAGGAGCAGCTACTCCCAAGGCATCATCACAGACGCTGTCCCTGGTAGGAGTTGTGGCTTCTTGATCCATACATAGCAGCAAATCCACTAGACCCACTTCTGCTCCTCCATCTTCACCAGAGAGGTCTTCTCTACAGGATCCCAAAAGAGGATGAAAAAGGGCCCTGTTCTTGAAAAAAAAGGAAACATATTCTTACCTGCATCTGGGCCCAAATTACAGCTAAAAAGGTGAATTCTCCACCAGCCTTCCCTATGACATAAGTCAGTGCTGAGTCAAGCACAGCACAACAGCCCTGGGGAAGTTGAAGCAGCAATAATAAATGCTCTGATCAAACTGCCCAGGTAGCAACACGTTCCAGTCAGGAAGCCCTGACTAAGAAAAGAAAGTGACTAAAAAGATTTGTCGTGCAGATGACAGTCCTGCTCTTTTTCCTGAAGAGTGTGGTTATGAATGACACATTTGTTCCATCAAGATGACACAGAAACACTTCTGAAATCATTACACAGCAATGGCACTGCTAGCTATGCTGTCTCAATAGATCTGCAATGCCAGAAACATGCACAAACCTCTCTCCACGTGATCTAGGCACATAATCTGGGCAACACCTACCTATTCTGCACAGCTAGGTTTTCTTGGCAGGGTCTGTGCTCACATGCTTAGGAGCCAACATGCAAACATACATGTGTAGGTCAAAAAGGAGAACCAAATTGAATAGGTATCCAATGCCCAACACCTTGCATTTCTAGGGGAAATTGTTTGAAAACTTCCCTTTCAGCTTAATCCTTACAGAGTCAAGCTCCTACTGGAAGTCTCAAGACAAACTGAAAATTAATGACCTGCCAGTGAGAAAGGAACAGCATTAGCTGCTAGTGATTTTGGTAGGGATTTCTCAAGAAGGCACCTTCCTAAACAAGCCTAAGGAAATCTGATGCCACTGGAAATTTTTCTCTCCCACCTATTGCTTCAAAAAATCCTCAAGTGAAAGTTGCAGGTGGTAATGCAATTAGCAGAGATGAACAAAACTCACAGAGCTAGGAAAGCAAAACACAAAAACCAGATTCATACACAGGCTGCTTCTAAGACATCAAGATCAACCTTTAGGACCTTAAAATTCCCTCTTGCTCAAGGAAGACCACCTGTTTTCTTCCTTTCAGTGTAATTTCACTCCTCCAAAAAACACTGCCTCCCTGTTGGCAGCATTTTCTCTGTGTGGGTGTCCTCTGTCCTCCCCACATCCACAGGAGCAAAATAAAGGGACCTGTAGAGTGCACTGTGTCCCTGTTTCTGAACTGAAGCATAATGTAGCATACTGCAGCCAACCCCTTCAAAAGGTCCTATGCCAGGAAGAAGCAAAATCTCCCAGGTGCATTGCACAGAGACCAAGACAAGTTAATTCCAATTCAGTGCAACAACTTTATTGCCAGGCATGAAAGGTATCACTTAGGCATCCTTTGCACTCTCCTTCCTGCTGCACACACAAGGAAACATACACATATTTCTGTCTGGCATTAGGCTGAAAATTAAAATCCATTCCCATTGAAAGATTTTTTAAATTGTTAAATGTTTAATCTCTCCCCAGGCTGAGGAGAGGACTATATCTTCCCACAAAGATCACAGCATATTGCACAGGCAGCAGCACCTACCTCAGTGAGCCAACAGAGCCAGCAAGTCAGCATAATTCCTCTTAGATGGAAACATTTACTCCAGCTCAGATACGTTGCCATGCCTGGTGCTTTGGACACACCGAGAAAGAATCTTCTGTGAGCAGTGCAGCTTCTCTCACACACCAAACTGCAGCAGCGGCAGCCTGGGAGAGCAGCAGCGGTTGAATTGCTGCACATGTATCTCTGCAGATTATTTCCTGATCAAATGCTTGGCTTAAAGGCAGATGCTCTTAACCCTCTGGAGGCCTATGCCTCTGTCCCCCTCAGCAGGGGTGAGCAAGCAACTCCAAATATTCTGTGGTGTCGCCAGAGAAGAGTGACTGGAGAGAGGACATCTCCAAGAAGTGGTCCCAGCCTCGAGTTAGCTGCAGTCACTTAGTGCTCAGGGACCCTCGCATCCCCACGGCAGCCCACAGCATTCCCAGCCAAGCACCACGCAGCTCCTGCTGCACCACCCACTGCAGGTTCCCAAGCACCAGTAAAGTGCTGTACATAGCCCTTGCAAGGGCCCACTGGGGTGGGGTGGCCAGCGTACTGGACCTGTGGCTGGAGGCCACAGCCACAAAGGCGAGAAGATGAGAGACACAGGTGAAGTGGTGAGCCCAGCAGCGTCACCAAAATTCAGGTATATGGGGCTCCGGCTTCTGGCACAAAGCTCCCCAGCCCCAGGCACTGGCCATTGCCTGCAGGTATCCACACCATAGGCGAGCATGCACTGTCCAGGCAGCACTCAGCTAGTGAGCTTCAGCACTGCTGCCTCTCACAGCCTGCGCGAATGTGATGGGAGAGCACAGCTGAAAGGCATGCTACAATTAACAGGAGGGAGGGAGATACTATTGCTCTCCTGCTAGTCTTAAAGGCACACTGCTCACATGTGCCTGTTGGAGATGTAAACGCCTACAGCTCCAGCCACAGCCCCAGCATCTCACCCATCTGCACACAGCCAACAAGCCCAGGCAGGAGCCCTGTGCAGATCAGGGGAAGGAGAGCACCTCTGGAGCCAAGAAGGGAAGGAGAAGCTACACCAGGGTCTGGGAGTGAGACCTCCCATATCTCCACCACTGTCCCAGGAGCCAAATAAAGTCCCTGTCACCCAGCCTGAATGCTTACCCCCATCTCTGGCCCTTCTGCCAGTATCTTAGCCAGACATGGGGCAGCTTGGCCACTGCCACATCATATCCCACACACAGCCCCAGCCGTTATCTCCAGTAGGCAAGGAGGGCCTGGAGCACCGTAGGGGCAAGATGCCCCTCTTCTGGGCTTGGCAGGAGAGCTGTGCTAATGGCACTGCTCCTGCCAGAGATGTTGGCCAGGACTACAATGGCAGCAAGTACAGTTTTGCACCCTAATGTTAGTCAGGAATTATATCCCTCCTGCATGTGTTCTCAGAACCAGGAGCTGGGAGACACTGAAATCCAATGTCCAACACAGGCTAGACCGGTGACGAGTTCAGCAGGTCTCAGACTGGCTGGAGCATCTGATCTTCTTTCAGACAATCCTGCCATAAGTTCCTGTGAGCCCAGCTGCTCCACTGCCCACTGTGGTGCCATCATTGCCCTCTGGACACAACAGACAGAGATGGCACCCCCAGCGGCCCTTCACATGGAAGGGCACCACTGAGAGAGCTCAGCAAGAGGCAACCAGCCCCAATAGAAGCCACACCCAACAGGAAATTCCTCCAACTGATCAGCTCCTGATTAAAGTAGACCTGGCCTAACCCACCACCCCAACCACAACCACCTCGGTGAGGGCAGAGCCGCAGAAAAACGAGTGGGCCAGGTTCTGCCTCTGGAACCTGAAACCAATAAGAAAAACAAAACATTCTGCTAGACCTGGGCAGGCTGGGTCAATGGACTGAGGCCAATGGTATAAGGTTCAACAAGGCCAAGTGCAGGGTCCTCCACTTTGCCCACAATAACCCCATGCAGCGTTAATGACTGACGGATGAGTGGCTGGAGAGCGGCCTGGAAGAGAGGGACCTGGGAGTACTGCTTGACAACCAGCTGAACATGAGCCAGCAGTGTGCCCAGGTGGCACAGGAGGCCAATGGCATCTTGGCTTGTATCAGTAATAGTGTGGCCAGCAGGACTAAGGATTTAATTCTTCCCCTGTACTCAGCACCGGTGAGGCCTCACCTTGAGTACTGTATGCAGTTCTGGGCCCCTCTCTTCAAGAAAGATATTGAGATGCTGGAGTGGGTCCAGGGGAGAGTGATGAGACTGGTGAAGGGGCTGGAGGGAAAGTCTCATGAGGAGAGCCTGAAGGCACTGGGGTTGTTCAGCCTGGAGAAGAGGAGTCTCAGGGGAGACCTTATCACTCCCTACAACTACCTGAAAGGAAGTTGTAGTCAGGTGGGGGTTGGGCTTTTCTCCCAGGCAACTAGTGACAGGATGAGAGGGCATGGCCTGAAGCTGCACCAGGGAAGCTTTAGGTTGGATATTAGGAAGCACTTCCTTACAGAAAGGGCAATTAGACACTGGAATAGACTGCCTAGGGAGGTGGTGGAGTCGCCATTCCTGGAGGAAAGATTGAATGTAGTACTTAGTGACATAGTCTAGCTGATGTTGTGGTGTTGGGTCATAGGCTAGACTTGATCTTGGAGGTCTATTCCAGCCTCAGTAGTTCTGTGATTCTATGATTCTGTTGTGACTCATCCACAAGTTGGAGGTCACCTCTAACTTGAGGCCCACAGCTCAGGCTCCAGCACTTCACATGTTCTCTCTTTGCTTCTCCCAGTACCCTCTTCTGTGTGCCTTAGGGTATTCTGGCTTGTCCTTTAGTATATCACAGCTTGGATTCAACAAGAACAATGCCAGTAACTCCAGCCCACATCAAGCTTTTCCCTCCCCTGCCTCCCAAACAGCTGGCATCTGAAACACCCTCTAGAAGTCTGTTAAACAAGGAATTTACCATACTGAAAATCTCTGCTTTTTTCTCAGTAGTTGCTGCTGCCATACACAACATGCTTTCCTGAGTAGGACGGAGTTGTGTGAAGCCCTGGACCTTGTCAAACTGCTTTGCATCACACAGCATCACATTAGCACTTTTGATTCTCCAAGCCCATTGGAGACATTAAAATTAACCCGCCTCCATCACTGTGAGGGAATCTGTTAGCAGTGTGGACATTTTAGCCTGAGCGCACAATGACAAAACAAATTCTGTTCTTCTTTGGTGAGAAGCTGTAAGTTAAGCATAGTTTAACTTCATGTTTTTCTGAAAAATAGCATGAAAGAAAAGATACAGACCTTATACCATTAACATGGAATCAGTGAAGAGTTACCACTAATGCAAATGTGCATCACAGTATAACAAATACCTGCTTTCCTGTAGAGGTAGTACAGAGGAGCTAATAAAACATGATCACCTGATGAGATGGATGCAATGCAAATTTTACTGTTTCTAGGCCATGTAGCTTTGTGCAAAAATACCACAGTGAATTAATTCAGATCTGTATTTACTAAGCATCACATGTCTCAGTGAAAGTCTTTTTGATACCAGACCTACAAAACATGTACAAGTAGTAATCAAAATGCTAGCAGAGAAACGTAATGGTTTATACTCCTGAAGTTTTTCCCCTGAGTATCAAAGATCAAATTTGTTCTGTAGAGCATAGCTGAGAATTTGTTAATTATAGTGCTTCATGAACTCACCTGATTAGTATGTAAACACAGCACCATGACTACTATCACATCGCTACAAGTATCTGCAGTTCCCTGCAACATACTGATTAGAAATACTCTATGTGAAGACATTATTAATTTTTTAAGTGCAAGATCTGACTGATCAATCAAAATTAAATTTGGTGGAAAGGATTGCCTATTAAATTCATGAGATCAAATGTTGATTTGAGTTATTCTGTCGTGTGCAGTAGAATGGTCTGGTGTGAAAAACCCAGGCTGGCAGGGTCACATCTTACTGTCAGCTACCAGATCTGTCACTGAGAATTATGCACATGCATGATGGTAGAAGTGGGCCACACTTAGCAAGTAACTTATCTCTTTGATTCAGGGCAATATGAGATTTCATTTTAATAAAGAGTTGAGTGTCAGGAAGACATCATGCCATGAAGAGTCATACTATAGAAAGCTGAATTATTAAAGATGTCTACAGACAACTGCATATTGCAATTGTACTAAACTGTATGCTCCACTAAAAAATACGTATTCCAATTAAAGTACACAGCTCTTAACAAAAAGAAAAACACTGCAAAACAACCCTTTTCAAAGGCTTTAAAGTCATAATAAATAAACATAGACATAAAGAAGCACAGCTATCATTACAGTGGTTTTTTTTTAAAGAGAACCTTGGAAGTCAGAAACCTAACTACCACTATTCAAAACTTCCAGAAATTTATTTAAAACTGTATTCTTACCTGATACACTAGGAGTAATGATGCAGACTGTAAAGCCTTTTGAAACTCAAATGTCTTGGGTGGTGGATGTGTCCATGTGGTAGAATATGCCTATGTGGTAGAATATGCCTATGTGGTAGAATATGCCTATGTGGTAGAATGTGCAAAACAAGCAACTATATAGGAGACAGCAGGCACATTGAGAGCAACAAGCATGCTGACCCTACTGGGACAGTATAAGAAATAACAACATGAATTTAAATGGCTACTTTGGAAAAAAAAACAAACAAACAACAAAAACAAATCAGGCAGGAGCAGGAGACAGATGGAGACCTGGCAGGATCAGGCTTTACCCAGTAACTCACTTGCATGGGTCCTGCAAAACACTGTGGCTATCTCTGCTCATAAATCCTGGAATACTGACGTCAATCTTCTTCGTGTTACAAAATTAACCTGCCATATTCCTGAAATTCAACACCTAACCTCCCTCTGTAATTATTCTTCTACTACACTCATATAGTGCATGAAGGCTAATCCATCTTCTAACAAATAGTCTGTCCATTTTTTAGGGAATCTGCTGTTTTCAAGTTGCACATGATCATAATTGATTTGCAACAGGTAAGTAAACAACACGTAAATCTATTGCCAGCACATCTTTCAGGTGTAAGAAAATCCTTACAAGTGGGAGGGAAGGGGTTCTGTACCAAAAATCAATATTAGCACAATCATTTCAGACTCCTGGATGATAATGGAGGGTGGCTGGAGTTTCACTTGTGCACTTCATACACTGAAGTGACGGTGTAGGGCCACCACATACACTGCCATGGGCAAGCCCCTGAACTCCTGCATGTAACTATGGCAAGAGCAGCACTGTAAGGAGCCAAGAGGCCCTGTGTAAGTGGCAAGAAGGGACATTGTCCCTCCTGAGCCTTGCATCCACTTTTGAATCACGCAATAAGAGCCGTACTCAGCTTAGTAAATAGCTCCTTTGCAGACCAGGAACTCAAAATTTCTTCCAAGATAAGGCTTGCCAAATGGTGAGATGATGCCATGTAGCTAAGCCTTTCTTAGAAGGACATTTCACACACATGCCCCAAAACTGTAGAGAAATACCTAATTCTGTGCTCCCTACAAGCTCTTAGCTACGATTAAATTAAGGACACTCTGGGATGTGTCAAGCCTTTCAACCCAGGGTTCCCTGCACTTACTCTTCTCGAGGCTACCTAACAGAGCAGATCCCAAACTTTTTGTATCAACAGTCACTCTTCAGTTTTTCTCATCAACCCCTACCAGTAAACAGCTACTAAGCACTTACCATAATCTCATTGACATCTGTGGTTTGGAAATGCTGGTTGGTAGCAAGGGGACTCCAGCTAGAAGAGATAACTGGAGAGGGGGTTTAGGTGCAAGAGCAGATAACAGAGTGCAGAAGCTGAGAAGTAATGGCACTGAGCTTTAATGTATAGCTTTTTAAATCCCCGCAAAACTAACAAACAGAGAAACTAAAGCATATAGAGTTTCAAACACTTGCACACATATCAGCATGGTGAGCTGACAATCCCAAGGTTTATTTACCTTGGGAAAACTTCAGAACTTCAAAAAATTAGCATCCAAGCCACATTTCCAGGCTACAGCACTTCACTAGGAAACATCACAGGACCAGTCTTCAGTGTTTACCCAAGGAGATACATGTGGATCAGAATGGGAGTTTACTGGAGGAAAAAGCTAAGGATATCAGAGGCCTAAATGTCTTTTCAAACATGATATTTGTAAGACAGAAAAATGCCTTTATGACCTGGACTGTTTAGAAGCAGATAGAACTGTTTATGTATCTTTAAAATGTCAGCATTGTATGGCCTTTCTTTTTTTATTATCAGTATCTATGTTGTACTTGCAAATATTCTATTGCATTTAGAAAGTAGAATTTCATGCCTCTCCTTGTATCTGTGATTTAGAACTGGAAGGATTTTCACTGTGAGAAGGGTTTGCAGAATTCGATTAATATGTTGGCACAGACTCAAAAGAGAATATTTGGACAGCTGCCTTTAACAAGCTTGCTGGTTTCACCTTTATTGAGGCTTCCTTCTTTAATTATTTCTGAGAAGCCAGTCTTGATTTCTCTGAAATTTTCAAATGTATTTGAAAAATAAAACATTAAAATAGGTTCACAGGAATCATTCATCAGTCAATAATCTTCTCTATACTGAATGCCCTGTGCAGTCAGAGACATCTGGGCTAAACCCTATACCCGCAATGAACTATGGTGTCTATAAGTACAAATCAATCTATCCTGAAGTAGTGTTCTCAAAGAATAAAAGGCATCATTGAGGGTAACAGATCTGACTGGTGGTGCTTCTTCCTGGTTCAGTGACAAAACAAAGGTAATGGCTATGAATAAAAAACCCAAAAAGTACATGTGGTAAACCAACCCATTATTTTGAAATGTCTTTTTAAGTCAGCTAAAAAGAAGTACAACTCCCAAGAATCATCGAGGAGTCCTCCGGAAGCCGGAAGTCGTATCATCAAACGCAGCAAGGTATAAAAACTCAAAAGAAAACAAAAACTCTCTCTTTCCGCTGTGTCATCCAGAGAGAAAGTTTCCTCCTGCCAAGGCCCCCACCACCACCCCAGGCCTCGCAGCCGGGGGAGGAAGGGCGGCAGGGGGGTGGGGAGGAACTGAACGGAGCTGCTGGCAGGAGCCAGACACCCCCCTGTGCCACCACTTGCCGCTGCTGGAACTGCGTCAAGTCCAAACGCCAAAAGGTTTGAAGCAGGATGGAGGAGGGGAAAAGCTGCCACCTTGGGAGTGGCACCAAGCCAAGCTGCTGCCTGCCCGCGCCTAAACCAAAACAAATTACAGCAAGAAGCTGTCGCTGGTGTTGCCCCAGGTTGGGGGCACCAGGCCAAGGAAACCTGCCGTGTGGCAAACGGACCCACCATTTTTAAAATGTCTTTTTAAGTCAGCTTAAACTACGACTCCCATGAATCATCAGGG
>JAVSBS010008547.1:0-11186 GCA_033124195.1 Coracias cyanogaster
ATCATTTCGATTTCCGACCTGTCCTTGTTCATCAGACTCCGCTGTGGCTCACAGAGAAGACACCCAGACAAACTCTGGGTCGCTGTCCTGCTCAACGTGATCTTCTTCTTTTTTGCCTTAAGTGTTCATCTCAGTGTAGTGTTTTTTCTCAATATTCCAAATCTGCATGAATTTTTTCCAGAAATTACATATTTTCTGCTGGCGTTGCTGAACAGCAGCATCAATCCGGTCATCTACTTCCTTGTGGGGAGCTGGCGGCGGAGCCGCTTCCAATGCTCTGTGAAAGTTGCTTTCCGCCAACTGTTTGAGGAGAAGGCAACGAGCGAGGAGGGGAACCCCGAGGAGGGGAACCCCATGCCTGGGGCCGCTGTGGTGGAGACCACTGTGTGAGGCCCTGCTGGCCAGGAGGCCTGGAGATGTGGAGCGTGGCACAGAGCCTTGGGGAGGTGATGGCTCTGGGGGGACAAATGTCCCTCAGTCACCAGGAGTCCCACTGTTGAAAAAGCAAGAGTCTTTCCCTGCTTCTTCAGTCAGGAGTGGCCTTTGAGCAGAACTGATCCAAATTTTGTGATGTTGAGATTACCTGACTTTGTCACCGCTCTCAAATAAAATCAAATAGAGCCGAGGATCAGACGAGGTCTTTTATTTACAGCTTCTTGCCTACTGACACTTGCTTTGATGTGCTGTCTTCTTCTGGCCTGGGTAGGAATGGGTGACTATGTTTTTGACACTGGACCTTTTAGAACATACAACCTGTACGGCCTAAGTGGGTTTTCTAATGTATCTTGGGGTTCACCAGCAAGGTCTGCCAAAGCCTGTTTGTCCTGTGGTGCTTGTTCTGCTCTTCTTCATGTCTGATCCCAAGTTGCTCTGTGGTTTGTAAGACACCACTTGGATGTGAGCTCTTGCAACACCTGAATAGTGCAAAAGATAGAGGTCTAGAGGGACTTGCCCCTTCTTCTCCTCCTCTTCCAAAGAAGACATGGTCTTCTCCTACTAGCTGCTGCCCCTTCCTTCCTGTGGTGTGAAGCCACATCTCCATGGATGGTGCAAGAGAAGGAAACTGGCAGCTGATGCTGAGGAGGGCTGCAAGGAGAAGGCTGGTCCTTCGAGGTGTGTGTGAGGTAGGCTGAGGTGAGGGAGAAAAGTGGGCTGGTTGTTGAAGAAGCTCTTGGAATGGAGAAGGGGGTGGGTTCTTGAAGGGGAGGGTGAGGATAACTACTGGGGGATAGAGTCTTGGGAAAGGGTAGTAGTGGCACGTGGACCATGCTGAGGAGCACACTCAACACTTACGTCCTGGGCTTCCTGTCTCCTTTCAGCTGTCCCCAGGGAAGCAGAAACATGGGCTTTTTTCAGGGTGCAGGTGGCCCCTGAGGAATGTACCCTTCTCATGTGTGACCACTGATCTCCTGGATGTCCTGGCATCCCTCCAGAGAGATACTGAGCAGTTCAGAGGACAAACTTAGTTCTGATGCTGGGGACATTGTCCCTGGCTGGCTGAGCTGACTATCTTGGTGTTACCTGAAGGTGGAAGACCCTGGAAATGATCCCCATCTCCATGCAGCTCCTCTCACTGACTTCTTTTGGACCACAGGCAAACACCTGGCAGATGCCACCCCCGGCAATACTTGTCTTTTACCATGGATGATTGAGGGTGTCTGCGATGGTGGCTTATATGCAGGCATCATCTTTTAAATGTCCAAGGTTTGATGTAAAGTGTTGACATTAACGTGAGGTGTAAAATGTGTTCATGATAAATGCTGGGTATGCTTAAGGACCAACTGTCAGGATGGGAAGTTTTCTCACCGTTTATCTTCTGTATGTTTTTATCAGCTGACGGCTTCTTCTGAGCACAATAGTTTTAAAATACAATTTGTTTTCCTTTTAAAAAAAAGGCTTTTGACATTTTTAATAATAACGGAAATGTTTTGGTTCTCCCCCCAATAAAATCGTTACAGATATTAAAGGGGAAACATCTCTAACATGTTTTCTGATAAATGGGTGCTCTCTTCTCCTCAGCAGCCGAAGTTAGAAGAAAAAAAACCTCACTAAAAATAATTTCTGGCTGAATAATAATAATCTGAATCAACTGTATGCACATTGCAAAACAATAGCAGTAAAAATTAAAAAATAGTAGAAACAGAACTCAAATTTTGGCTTTCAGGAACTGTGAACAGGAAGCAAAAAGCAACGACAGACATCAGAGTGAACCAATGTTTCTTTTCAAGTGGTGCTTTTCAAAACTCATAAACGACAAAGGAACAGAAAATAAGATAATGGACAATAGAAGAATGCAGCCTACCTTGAGGAAAGTGTTTGTAGATGAAGGCATGAAGAGAAAATCTGGGGTTTCTCAGATAAAATTACCTGTGTTCTATCAATTTAGGTTAAAAGCACAAGGGTTGTGCAACACTTCAAATACTCCCATCTTGCATCTCAAGAGATTGAGGCCAGAGAATGATTTGTTGCAAACTGTGCTATTTATTTACCTTCCTTATCTTCCCCATTTTTTCCCTATCCTTGAATTTATTTCTGTTGGTAGAGGAGATGTTACAAGCCATGGGTTCTGCTCTGTCCTTCTTAAAGGAAGAACTAACAACCCAACGCCTGCTGTAGCTGGATGCAGATGCTCTGCCCTGGGCTGCAGGAAGCTAAGACAAGACGCGACTCTAACCCCGTATTTCTTTGAAACACAAGAAAAGGGAGCGTGCAACTCACTGCATAAAGCTGCAAGGCAGGTTGGCAGTGGTTGGAGCCCTTTTCTGCTACATCTCAACTCTATGGTGTGGAAATCACAGGATCATAGAATGTGTTGGGTTGGAAGTGATCTCTAAAGGCCATCTAAAACTAGGTCAGGTTGCTCAGAGCCCCATCAAGCCTGACCTTAAATGTCTCCAGGGATGGATCCTCCACCACCTCCCTGAGCAACCTGTTCCAGTGATCCACTGCCCTCATATTAGAGAACTTCTTCCTAATGTCCAACCCAAATCTACTCTTTTCTAGCTTAAAACCATCACCCCTTGTTCTGTTGCTACAGAGAACAGATCTCCTCCTGCCTTCTTACAGGCCCCTTCCAGGTATTAGAAGGTCGCTATAAGGTCCCCCCTGGAGCTTTCTCTTCTCTAGGATGAACAACACCAACTCTCTCAGCCTGTCTTCACAGGAGAGAACTCCCCAGTTAATAGAAGAAAGGAACTTCTAGGACATGAATCATTTAACTATTTGAAATGCTTACGTTAGGAAGCAAAGATTTGTGCACTTTGTGGGCTGCAAAAGGTTGCATGTGTTGCTGAGATTCAGATTATTAAAATTAAGTGAGAGAAACAGACTCTCCTTCCAGGAATTCCATGGCTGATTTCAAGAGGAGGAGGCTGGGTTCCCACCACATCTTCAGGGATCTGAGTAAAGAGTGACTGAGAATTTGCACCCTGGACATCGTTGTGCCCTATTGAGTGAGCTGCAACTTGTGAGCAGGATTCCTTCGATGAAATGTAGACACCAAGACATTCACCTTACCAGTTGAAATAATGTAATGACCACTGAAAAGGAATAGGCACTTTGAAGATGGTCCTAACACAGGTCAAATAAATTCTGTGGTCCAGGCGCTCACGTGTTCTCACCAACCACAGATGGAGCTTAAAATAACTATCTAAAGAGTAGAGATCTACAGTGACTGTACTGAAGGTTAGATGAGATAAACCTCCCCCAATACCTCAGAGTTCTTCAAGGCTGAAAACTATCAGCCCTCAGTTCCAGACCAGTGTTACTCTGTTAGACGCAGCAGAGCATTAGGAGGACATAGTTATTGTGTCGCGGGTTTCCCGTTCATCTTTGTCATCTGCTGAATCTTCAAAGGCCCTCTGGAATGCCAGCCTGAGGGCAAACTTGATTCTCCGGTCTCTGTAGCTCCCCACAAGGAAGTAAATGATGGGGTTGAGGCTGCTATTGACACAGGAGAGCACAAAACCGATCTCCGGGGAGTAGAGGAATTTGTAGCCCAAGAAGTCAAAGAGGATGAGGACGCTTAGAGGCACAGCAAAAATGAGGAAGAAGAGGACGGTGAGCATGATGACAGTGAAGAGCCTGCCTGTTTGGAGGCGTTGGGAGCTGCACTTGACTCTAAGGAAGAGCGTCAGGCTGAAGAGCAGCATGAGGGGTGTGCAGAAGAGGAAGTCCAAGGTTCCGATGGTGATGAGTAGGAAGTGGCAGCTCCTGGCAGAGCGGCGAAGAGTACACAGAATATACCCGAGTGTGTTCAGCAGCAGGGAGAGACTCCACAGCAGGCCAGAGATGATGGCGGACAAGTACTTTGGGCGGTGGCTTCGGCACCAGATTGGACAAAGGACAGACAGACACCTCTCAATGCTGATGGCGGTCAGGAGGTACAAGCCGGTCCCATACATGAAAAGATCCAGGAAGAGGAATATCCCAAACTGCACGCCCACATTGAACTGCATCAAGTACTGAACTGTCTCAATGGCGATGCAGAGGAGATACCCAAAGTCGGCCGCTGCCAGGTTCAGGATGTAGACGGTGAAATGGTTTCTCCGGATGCGGAAGCCAAGGTACCACAGGACCATGCCGTTTCCCACCATCCCACAGGCAGCACTGATGAGGCAGAAGCTCTCCATGAACTTGAGGACAGCATATGATGGCTCTGCCTTTCCCACAGCCCCGCTCTCATTAGTCCCATGGGTCTGGCTGCTTGCAGTTGGAAGGAAGATTGATATCGTTGAATTACTCATAATGAACGATTTCAGACCAACCTGTAAGCAAAGAGAAGAGAGGTGGTAACTCCAGTGAGATGTTCCCACATGGTGACCTGGTGGTGTTTCTGGATTTGTTTCAGGTCTTCAAGCCTGAGCTTGATTTCAGGAGGGATTGATGTGTTTGGGCGTGGAGCTTTGAGGCATTGCTCAAAGCACTGTACCTAAGGCTGTGCTCTATAGGACATGTAGAAGTTGGACTGTCGTGTATTTCTCCCTTTCTAAAATTAATTTCTTCAGAGTCCTTTCCGCAGTCAGTACTGGGAAACAAACATCTTTTAAAAAGCAATTATAGCGGAGATGAATCATGTCTGAAAAGTACTTCTTCTCTGGATAAAAAGAGAACCAAGCGTTAACAACTCTGGGATAATGTCGTTGCTTCGTGTAGCTCGGATTAGGTGGGAGAGATCTTGTCAAGAGTGTGTGAAAGTTCTAGACAATCAGCACACAAGTTCAATCAGCACAAAAGCTGACCGAGGTTTGCCCTATGCATATGTCCAGAAAACATGGTAGACAGTACCCAAAAGAGCTGGTAGCTTTTCATGTTGATGCCTGGTTTCCATTTTAATAAAGTGTAGTTTAACGTGGTTGCTTTGTTCTCAATGACTTCCTTCTCAAAGAGAATCTGTAAGAACCTCATGTGGGACAAAATGCCCGAGCCTCGCAGGACATTGGAATTATAGCTCAAATAATTCTTTCAGCCCATTCTCTGAGGCAGCTCCCCCTGATACTGGCATCTGAATAAGAATCTTGGGGGGAAAAAAGGTCAAAAAATAGATTTCACACCTTTTTTTCTTTGTCTGACAAGGTCTAACACCGTGGCTCTCTTCCTCTCTTCTCACCAGCTATTGATTTTGACATGAGAAGGTAGAGAAGTGTCATGAAAGGCAGCAGGAGATAGTTAAAAATAAGAGAGGAACAAGACGAAATGGGGAGAGCTGGAAGATGTGAATCACTGAGTGTGAATAGTCTGTTCTCTCTTTGTAAAGTGCTGCCACGCACGTGGAGAGAGACTTCCATAAACACACCAAACGTGACAGACTGAATCATCATGGGTTCATCTCAGTGCCCCAGACACGCTGTCTTCAATGCTGCAGGGCCAGAGACAAGATGAATGCACAAGGCAGGTAATCTCCTCAGCCAGCTGATGGTCTGGAGCAGCAGGGACAAGCTTGATGGAGACTATCTTGCTGTGTTAGTCCATGGAAGTCGCCTACTCCAGCAGTGCTTGGTTGGGAACCCAGTTGGGACACCCAGCTTTCACCATGAAAAACGCAACCATCTCATTTAACATTGCCCTGAACTAACGGAGGTTTATGAGCACCTCCAACTGTATTTATCCTAAGAGAGGTGTCTGCCTTTGCTGCCTGCAGATACATTGCGAAGTGCCACCTTCAGCGAGAGGACTAGTGTGTGGACAGCTGAAGTTAGCTGAGGTGAATTCCACCCTGAACTTCACCAGGGCTTGCAGGATGTGAAGCCTTTAGGGTTGACTGAAACCAGGGTACTTCTGGCACTGCCCCATACTCTTATCTTGGGAAAATGGATGATACCATCCTCAGTTGTTATGGGACCCCCGAGTGCTTCTAACATTAAGACTTTAGAGATTAGAGGTCTCTAAAAAAAAGAAGCAGTTTCTAATTCTGTGAACCAAGTCTGCTGTGAGGAGAAAGGAAGACCCGGTGGTTAAGTGGTTTCCTAGCCTTTACAGTACCCGATACAGCCCTGCCCTGTGCTACAAGATGTGTGAATTTCCAGTTGATGGCAGGGAGGCTGGAAGTTGATGATCTTTAAGGTCCCTTCCAACCCAAACCATCCTATGAATCCACTGTGATGGAAGTGAAGGAATCCTCCTCTGACTTCTGTAGACTGTAGAAAAGAATACTGAAAAAGTCACTCACAGTTCCCACGTATTTTTTCTACGACCTTGGAAAGACGGATTTCTTGTTGTCTCCAAGGCACATTCAAGTCTCCAAGACATGTAAGAGGTGAGTCTACTTCCTTAATGAAACTAGTTAATGAAAGCTTGCATCAAACAGCTGCAGGCTGAGTCCAGGTGGTCTTTTTCTCCTTTGTGACTAAAAACCCTTCCTGTGGTTTGCTTGCTGAGCACCATGTGGTTCTTTTGGCAGATGTCAGCCTGAACAACCTGGACACCACAAACACATTTCAGACCATGGACAGAAAGTTTTGCTGTTGCACCTTCTTGGCTAATTTTAAGTGATCACCTAAGACCAAACCTGCCGGGTCTCTGAATAAGGACATCTTATAGTACAGAGGTGTATTTAGAGCAATTCCTTAGCACTTGTTCATCCCCAGAATGAAGCTCTCCTTATCATGAAAAGGATCAAGACAATTCCTTACCTACAGCCAATTTCTAACCATCAGGAGAAGAAAATATTTGATCTCATCAAATCATAGAATCATTTAGGTTGGAAAAGACCTCTAGGATCATCAAGCCCAACCTTCATCCCAACATCTCCCTGACCAACATCTCTTTTCCTCTGGTGGTTTTTTCCTTCTCCTTTCTTCTCACCATCTCTCCAAAAGCATGGCAGAAGGCATTAGACAGAGTGCAATGGCAAAGACACCACTGAGGGATTTCTCACCTTTTTGTGGGTTCCTTGGGATTTCAGTGACCGTTTTGCAGCAGCTGCCTGGTACAGATCCGCTGGCTAAAACCGTTGCCTGAATTCGCTGACATGCGGTCCAGATAAAATCCTCGGGTCATACTGTAGCATGGGGCTACTTAGACGCTCTTTAAAAAGCCACGGTCTTTTCAACGTAACGTCCAACAGCCAGCCAATCGCGCTGCTGGGGAAACCAGTTGTGTGTGGTCACTTAGATTTGAACCACTTCCCCCTTCCCTCTTGCTACAGATCCTGTCCCTGTCACGGCTCTCTGTGTCTTTTCACTACTTCTCCCTTCACAAAGCAAGAACCGTCTGCACAAAATCAGACCTTGGACCTTGCACCGATGCTTTGTTTGCCACTCACGTCCCCGAGATGCTCTGGTTTCATGGTCTTGGAAGAAGATGCCTTAATGCTGCCCAGGATCACATAGATTGAGAAATTGTCAGTCCTCTTCCATAATGCCTGATGATGATTTCACAACCTCCCTCAGCACAACTTCTCATTCCTCAAGGACCTATTGTCCCTCCCAGACTGGCCTTAACATACCCATCACTGCAGAGTGTCCTCTTCTGACCCACCATCTCTTCCCACACAAGTTACCATCCTACTTAGTCCCTCCTGCTTCACACAACATTTTGATTATCTTAACGGTCTTTTCCAATCTAAACAATTCTAAGATTCCCAGAGGAGGGTCCACTCAACCTCCATAGCTTCACCATGCCTCAGCAGCTACAATTGCACAACTTCTGCTTCTGCTGCCTTCAATACACAGTGCCCACTTCTGACCTCAGGAGCTCTTTCAATGCGACTTCACCCCCCACAATTACCTGCCACTTCACGCTGGCTCTCAGCACAGCTCTTCACCACACCTCAGGCACTTCCGATTTCACAAAATTTCTCTAGCTTCATGCCTTCCATTTCCACTTTCACAACTTCCCCTCAAGCACTGCCTCAGCCCCATCCTGCCCACCATCAAACTCATACCTCTTCACCACCTCATGCCTCTATCAAGACAGCCCCTTGCCAGCATTCACCACCCACCCAACACACCTCATTCACCTTCTCACCAGGCACAGTTGCTCCGTGCGCATCATCTACCACCACCATGGTGTCCAAATCCATGTGCCAAAGTGGAGAAAATACCTTTCTCCTCTCCTGGCAGGAAGCACATCCCTATATGGAACTTTGCAACAGGAGATAGCAGCAACTCTTGACTTGGGCGTGTGTGTTAAGTCACCTCTGCTAGCCCATTTGGCTAAGGAAGCACCAGGAGATGACACTAGCCAAAGCGCTGTGTTAGTGGGTACAGAAACCAGCAGATCTGACCCAAGCACCTTAGCAGGCCAGATACCCCACGGTTCATCTTCAGCTTCTTCTGTCACTTGTGGTTCCTCTTCCTCTCCCAAAAATTGTAAGACTGTTTTTACTTTCTTATCCAATGTTCAGTTTCCTATAGTGACTACTGTTAACCCTTATTAACCTGGCCAGGACTCCAGGCTACGTGTAAGATGATATTTAATTTAAAGGACTCTCCTCGCCCAGAGCAGTGTTTAACCTCCTCTTTAATTTGAGCATTTCCGTTTTCACTGCGTGGATCACTGGCGTTCTGTCTCAGGAGATGGTTACAGTACCTCGGTTGTCATTGGGCCATTCTAAACTTCAAGAGATGTCAATAAAACAAAGTAATGGGCAATGGATGAAACTATTTATTGAGTCAGAAACTGAGAATACACAGCAGACCTCAGAACAGCGATGAGTTTGAGTTGAACTGGTGCATGAATTGACACAAGTGTTTGCTTTATTGTGCTTCGTTTCATAGATCGGCCTTTGGCTGCAGAAGTTCAGCAAGATGAGGCTCTTCTCAACAGCATGATTGCATAGAACCATAGGATGGTTTAGGCTGGAAAGGACCTGCCATGGGCTTGGTGTCATCTGCAAACTTGCTGAGGGTGCTCTCATTCCCACTGTCCATATCAATGATTAAGATATTAAATAGTATTTGCCTCAGTACGGATCCTTGAGGGTTTATTGCTGGTTTCTACTTCAACATTGAGCCATTGGCTGTAATTCTTTGGACACAGCCTTTGTCTGTCCTAAGTAATTTTATTCAAAATCAAGGTGTCTATTTCAGACCTAAGCCCATCCCAAAATCAGGCCTGAGGTAGATCAGGGGAAATAAAACTCCTGGGGAGAACTATTTCATTCCATAGGACAGCCGAGAGTGACAAAGACCCAACTCAGCTGACTTCCATCGGCATAAAAGAGCTGACTTCCTTCCTCAGTTTCCCCATTTGTAAAAGAAGAATTTTTTTTTTTACTCACTCTGTAATTTGCTGACATTCACTAAAACATGCACATTTTTACAAGAGCCTCTATTCACTTGGTTGCCAGCGATGAAATTTCAGGCAAAATAGGACTTGAAGGGCCACCAAGAGGTAAGCAGGCCATCCTCTGCTCCTCTGTGAAAACTCAACTCAATCATAACCACTACTGAGATATATGTTTACTTAAACTTTTCAGTCAGGACCGAATTAATTTCTTCTCCTTTGTGCCTTCCCTTCACTCCCCGCCTCCCTCCTCCAGGCACAAGAGCCCTTGAGGCAGGAGGTTTCCTTGGGGAGGGTTCCACAGTGCTACTTAAACTGTTTTCTTTGCAGCCTTCTTCTTGCTGCTGGGTCATGAAGGCATCACAGCAGTTGGGCCACGCTCTCCAGACAGCCCATCAGAGCAGTTCTCACATAGGTAGAACATTCCAAGATAAAAAAACACAGCACAAGGCACCTCCTAAGCAAGTGGTGGAAGCTTTCCAGAAGCTCTTCCATGTTCTTTAAAGACTCTGTGCTCTAATACATTCCTACCAGGGAAGGCAGGTGTGGGGGAGATACAATCATCCAGCTCTTAGATAAGAAATTAAATCTCCAAACACAGAGGTAAGCTTTCCAGGTTCTCAGGATCCTTTCCCTTCTTTGTTTCCTTTCTTCTTTTCTTTTCCTGATTGCCTTTCCTCTTTTGTTTCTCTTCTCCCTGAACAAATGTGAAAACACAAAAAGAACTTTTCACTAAAGTTTTCAACTCTCTGTGGCTGGAACCATGCACGGGGCTTGTAGATTATTTTGTTATTTAGTTTCCCACTAACAACCGAGATTTTTGGGAACAATGCCAAAACAACACGGAGACTGTTCCATTTCTCATCCTTTCTTGAAATGGTAGCAGTCCACAGTGCATTTCTGTTATTTTGCAGTTGATTGCTTTATCTCACAGACCTCTAGTCTGTCCCCAGAAAGACACTTTGAGAGGCAAGACAGAACTTGTGGGAATCCTGTACTGAATTAGTCATTCTAGTCATCCTCTTGGAGTCGACTGAAAGAGGTAGGCACCTCCAGCACGTAATCCATCGCATCTTTAGGTAGACACCTTAGGCTGGCCGTGAATTGCCCTGCAAAGGCAGGAAAAAGAGAGCACACAACCAGCTCGGATACAGGTGCCTACATGATGTCAGTCACTGAGATGGAATGAGGCAGAGGAATATATTGTAAAATGCAATTTGGTGACAGGGGCTGTACCAAGAGGGACAGCCAGCAAAGCTGTCGGTTGTGAATGGGTCGGATCTTTACAATCTAGCAAGGAACTAGCAATAGGATGAGAGGAAATGAGCTCAAGTTGCTCCAGGGGAGGTTTAGGTTGGATATTAGGGGAAATCTCTTTACTGAAAGAGTGATGGAGCATTGGAACAGGCTGCCCAGGGAAGTGGTGGAGTCACCATCCCTGGAGGTGTTAAAAAAATGTG
>JAVSBS010008548.1:0-26783 GCA_033124195.1 Coracias cyanogaster
TCTGTTCGGGCCCCTCCCGCCCCCCCCCCCCCCCCCCCGACTTTGTCTTTTATACAAATCTGTGAATATTTGAGCACTTGGAAGTGGACAGTCACAGTTCAGGGTGGGGAGGCTGATCCTCTCCTCCTCCCCCAGCTCTTCAGACTCAAATGCAGACTAGCCCCTGGGATCTCAGGGTTAAAGACCTTCATCCTCCCCCGGTCGCTGTCACTGGCCACCATCCTGCCTTCACCTCCTGGGCTTCAGGTCTTCTCCAGAAATCCTGCGGGATATTACCCAGGAAGGGATTACCAAAAAAGCCCTTAGCTCTGCAAGTGCTCAAGGTGCCAGTGGGTTAAAATGTTCAGCATTATCTGAACTCAGGCCTGCGAAAACTGACAGTTCGATTTTCCCACATTTTCTACTTTCTCAATTCCTATTTTACTGCAATAGTGCAACAAGATACAAGAAATACAGTGAGTGACCAATTTATCTGTCTTCGCAGCATTTCTCCTGAATCCTCTTGGATGGAGCAGTTTGCTGTGCTTGTAAACAAACTGCAGTCTTTCACTAAAAGACCTGAGTGTTAATAACATGTATAAAATAGTAGTGAAGTGTCCATTTAAAAGTCATTTGAATACTTGAATTGGTAGAAAACCATACTAGTCCTGGAGAGCCAAGAAGAGAGGCAAGATGCTATGAATTCTGCAGCTGCTGTTATTTTCACCCTTCTCCTGTGTCCTGGGTATTCACTTGCTGATTCTACCTCTGATTCCTGATCTGTCGCTTTTGTGTTGTTCTTTTATCATTACAGCTGGCCTTGCATGTCAGTTTTGGTCATCCACCATGTGGTGGATGCTGGGAGGAGCTGCTTTAGTGGAAAACCCAAAGCAATGCTATACTGTTTCTCCTTGAGGAAGGGGAGGAAACATTGGGACCAGGCAGCCAGCCTCTGTTCACTCAGGATGCTCGTCTGCTGCCCAATTTTCTCATTTCCATCTCTCTCCACTTGTTTAAGTGTCATAGCTAACTGCCTTCAGCTTTTTTTTTATGTCCACTGTTACAGCAGAGTGTGTACTACCTGCCTTACTAGTCTAGTCCTCCTGTTACCCTTTCTCCCTTGAACTTTACCTAGCTCTGTGACTGAATGCTGAACCTCAGAAATTTTCTGATGTTTTGGATACAAAATGACCTTGACGCAATTTGCAGACACAGCTGCATAACCTTGCTTTGGTGAGATGACCAAATTCCCTTTGCGGTACTTGAGCTTGGGGTTTTCTGAAGTGTTTTTAACCCTGTTATTTCTGACTGGTGGGATCTCACTGCTAGTCCTTGGAGAAAGGATGATATACTAAAAGCATAGAAAATAGGCCATAAGGCAGAAAAGTCCGTGGTGCAGACCTGTGCAAAAGTCAAAAAGAAATGAAGACAAGATAATTTTATTACAGAAATAGGAATATTTCACCTATAGGTTTTGCCCTCATATAATGCAATTCTATAAAGACAGATAAGAGCATAAACATTGCTTTATTGAACCAAAGCAATAGTTCACTTGGGCAGAAATTCTGTCCCTTGAAATTGGCTGCCAGCAGGTACTTCTCACAAAAGTGTAAACATTCCCCACTAGGATCCAACTTTCCTCTGTTCTAACCTCAAGGGCACTAGGATGTCATCTGTCCATAAAGGCTACAGCCTTCTCCATTCTTACTCACTTGATGTGGTGGTTTTGGCTGTTCTTGTGACCTGTGTTGCACTCTTAGACCCCATCCTTGCAATTCTTCCCCTCTTAGGAAAAGGCACTTCATATATCCAATGACCGTTTGGAAGCTGGTTGCCACTTTAGAACATTGTTTGTCCCACAGGCACTCCTATGACTGAGCAGAAAACCTTTGGAAAGAATTTTTTCACAAGCCTAATACTAAGCAGGAGTAGTAAGTGTGATTATCAGCTAATTTCACATAAACCTTGGAATGGTTACGAGAAGCAGGTAATAGTTTTCTCCAGTATATTAGCAGGTGACTGAAAGATTTGCACTCTATTAACAGAGTAATACACAATAGTTTTCCATGGAAGAATGTCTAATTCATATCTTCCCTGGTTTGCAAACCAAAACTTTAGAAAATGCTTTTGAAATTTCAGTTCTCTAAGTTCTCATTTCTGTAATCTCTTCCTATCTCAGTGAGATAAATATTGGTCTGAAAAACAGTGTTCAAGTAGCTAAGTTGATGGAGGAGCAAAATTAAAAATTTGCCTCTTCCTTTAACACTTATACACTCTGTGATGGGGCTATCCATCAAGAGTGTGCTATCTCAGGACTGATCACAAGTCTTGCACAATGTAATTACTGAACCAGAAGCATTGTATCATATAGCATGAAATGAAAAAGCAACTTTGCCTTCCACATTGTGAACCAGTTGACTAATGATGGAGTGTTGCAATTAGAAAATATGGAAGGCAAGGTATTCCATGGTCTGCTAATGTGTAAAATAAAACTACTGATAGTGTGAAGTAGGGAAATTAAAAGCAGTAAAACTGTAACAGAAAATAACAACGGTATTCTTAATAAACTGTAAAGGAGAGGATGGCAGTGTCCTCCAAAGTAGGTCAAGCTTAAAAGGATTATGTGCACTGCATGAAAAGGGCTTCTTCTGGTCTTGTGTGAGTAGACCTTTTTTTTTTTCCTAGCTTGTATTCTGATGACTGGCAACTGTTGCATTCATTGGCATAGTAACTGTGACCTAGGGTCAGGCGATTTTGCTTTAAGAGTTCAGGAAGGAAAAACGATGAGTTGAGGGGAGAGCTGCCACAGTCACATCACCCAGCGCTCACTCCTCAACTCCCACTTCATGCTGCATGAGTGACAAATGGCTGCAAGATCGCACTGATCCAAATGCACGGGTGGCATAACTACCGGTTTGAAAAAAATCATTGCTTTGGTATAAATTAGCCAAAAAAAGAATGAGAGGAAATGATGAAGTACTGTAAGTTGCCCCAAATCAGTGCTGTGAAGGCATTCTGCCCTGCCCTCCACCTTTTATTGGCCAGGAGCATGCATCTTCAAAAAGTCTATGACCTGGAAACAAAAAAAGTTGGGTATTTATTTTAAAACGTTATCTTTTTTCTTCCTTTTTTTTTTTTTTTAAAGCATGCATTAAAATCATTCTACATTCAGCTACAAACATTTGGAGTCACTGATACAAAACAAACCTGTTAACAGATGGAGAAATCTGGCTCACCTATTTTACCTTAATGTTATCTGCAAACTTCACGGGTGCCTGAGTAATGCAAGGATTTAGACTTCCAGTGAAACCCAGGTTTGTCAGAGGCCACAACTGCTGCTGCTATCACTCTGCTAGCTTTTTTAACCAGGTTGATTGCCTCATACATAGCTACTTGCCCTGTTAGCACTTTGGACTACTCAAAGACCACTGGTTCTTACTCTGGTTTCTGCATAATGTGGTTACTGGATAACATAGCTTGTAAAAAACCAACAGCCTCATGCCAAATTTGAGATTAATTAAGACAAATACATGGCTAAAGCAAGCAGCTCCAGCTTTTCCTGTGTCAGAGCACGGTGCCCACCAAGCCCATTCTGCCAACTACTGCTAGCCAGAGCTGTGGGGTGAGTGGTCACAGCTGGGGCAGCAGCTTGTACAGCTCCCTCTTCAATGGGTGAGGTATTCTTGGTGGTAGCACACACTGGAAACCCACCCTTGGTATAGTCATGTCATTGGAGAGTCTGCTTGTCTGTTGTTTTTAGCCTCTGGGAAGGAATATTACCACAAAGAGCCCAACATTTAGACCATGTACTAACAAAAGTGATGGAAAAGATGAGTGAAAAGTAGAGTGCCAGACAACAGCTTGTAGCATGAGATGCTATTTGAACACCATTGCATTTGGTGGCATTTTCTGACACCCTCTGACTTAAATTCACTAATTGATTTCAGCAACAATAGCGAAAAATCAGTCTTTCCTCTTCCCTCTTCTCCCATCTATCACTGCTTTCAGGGCTCCTGATTGACATGGAGTAGGATTTTTGAGGGTATTTTTGTGTTTGTAAAATATCAACCCTGGATCTGATTCCGGCTCCTTGGAGCACTCTGTGCCTTTCTGAGGGGAGCTTCTGGGGGCGTGAGAGCCACAGAGGCGGGTGATGAGGCTGATGCTCTTTTGTGGCAAGTGCATCAGAATTTCTATAAAAAAGTGAAGAAATAGGATTTATCAGATTCTGTTCCCACTTGCAAGTGGGATTTTGGAAACTTTTTAGGGTGGGAGGGGAAACAAAACATGAACATAATTCAGCTACATTTTGAAAAAGCACCTAACAGGTTATTGCCCATTTCAAGATGATGCATACAAACAAAATGCAGCCCTGGATTATCCAAATACCTGACACTGCAGTAGTGTCAGCAACTTTCACCACCAGGCAACTGGCAAATTGCCTGACATAACTGAAAGCCCCATCCTCTACTTGGGAAAGTCCACAGAAACCCAAGACTTACTTTACTCTCCTTATTGGTTCCTTCATGCTATTTCAAAGAACTGCCAGTGACTGAGAAGTTTTTTCTAACATCTCAAACAGTTCAAGGATACTAAGACTACCTTTGCCTCTTTTTGCCCAGTCTTGCTGTTATCCCGGAGACAGCAAAAGAAGCAACATCCAGGACACCACTAGCCAGTCACACAGCTCCTAACACCACAGGTGGGTGCTGGAGAATGGCCTCACTCACTGCATGTTGGTCTGACTAGTACCACTGCTGTGTAAGACCTCCTGGACTGTTACCAGGGAGATTGGGTGGGTCCAATCAACTCTGCAGGTAAACATGTAGCTCCTCCATGCCTCTAATCCAGAGCCCAGCACAGCCCAGCTGCCTAGCCTTGCCTTACGATAATGGGAAAAATCTTGAAGTCATGAGGAAAAGCTCAGGGAGTTTGTAGAGAACAGTCAAGCAAGGTAAGGTAAAACTACAGATGGAGGTGGGATTGTTGAGATAGGTGTCAGTAGCACTTCAAGGATTTAAGGTGGAAAAAAATGTACCAACATTGAAAGATTAAGAAATAACAACGTAAAAAAGAAAAAATATCTCAGAAGATGGCAACCCAGCACCACCAAAGAGCTATGCCAGGGAGCCCTGGGGGATGATAAACCTTTCCTCTCCTGGCTGATGCCTGCATGGCTAGTAAAGCCACTTTGAGGTGATGAAGATACTAATGCTTAGTCTGAGAGCTAATTAAAACCTAACCATCTCTTGTTTGTCTTCATAAATAAATATTTTATACCTTATGTATACATTGCTTGCAGCATCTCTTTATGCACAGTAGAAGTTCCTCAGAAATAACACAGGACCCTTTACTCAAGGAAATGAAATTGCCTTTGAATGCTATTGTGTTTCCTCAGGTGTGCCCTGTTAGGAGCATGGCTGCTCTTTGTCCTGGGCTGTTCTTGAGGACCACATTTAGAACCTTACCCCATGACCTTCTCTGGTTGTTGTTACAACACTGTTAAGCATTAGCCAGTCTGTCTCCAAACTGCATTGCAAAAACAGTTGGTCACATTCTGCTTCTCTTCACTAATGTCTTAGCCAGGCACGAATTGGTGGCACCCACCACTAATAACAGATAGCGAGAAACTCTCTGAAGTAGCCTTTTTCTTATCTGTGTTCTTTGACCTTCTGGCCCTAAATCTACTGGCTAGAAACCTCTCCTTGGAGTAGTGGGACATAATGGTGTTTATGAAGGTCCTGGTGCATGTTCCTGCTGCGGCACAGGAAACCATGTGGCGAGCACAGAGTGCATGAGCCTGCACCTTTCACAGTGGCTGTGAAGTGTCCTGCTGTACCTCAGGCTGCACTCTGCCCTTGCCTCCCCCCTTCATACATTCCCATGGGGGTCCACGGAGCCATGACATGTGACATCAGTGCATCAGATACAACATTGACAAAGTGGTTCACAATGACCACTGGGGATATTTCCAGTTTTATCTACCACCAGCTTCATCACCTTCCCTCCTACTAAATGATCTTCACTCCTTTCCCTTTTTTTCTCCAAACACTTGCCTCTTCCTCTGCATATGTGTACTTTCCCCTTTGTCTTAAAACTCTTCCCAGTCTGGAAATGTCACTCATTACTTACAATCATGGGCCTTTCTTTCATGCAGGAGTCCAAAGTCTCTCCCTTTCTAATAGAAGAATTGAGTTCATGTGTATGTCCTGACTTCGGTGACATTTGTATAGTCGAAACCTCGCCCTTAAGCTTTGCTGTCAAGATCCCAGGTTGGTGAATCAAGCAATTAAAATTTAAAAGATTGCAGATTAGTATTTAAAGATATGACATTTTAATTCAAATTACCACAAAATGACTGCAATTTTGGTATGAAAAAGCAAGCTATGAAATTGATGTATTAAACTCTGTAATTTTCTCTAAGTTTTATGTTGAAACTGTATTTTCAATGATTTATGACGATACTTCATTTCATAATTCAGTATTTTCCAAAAGGTTTTGTATAACGAAAGGATGCATCATTTCCCTAGGAGGCTGAAGAGTTGTTAGAAGAAATAATTGCTTACATACTGCTCTATTCACATTTGGAGAGTGTTCAATTTTTTTAAACCAATCAGAATTCAGAAATGGTTCAGAATTACCTATTTATTTTTCCCCTAAACCTTTAATGCTCCTAGGGCTCAATTCCCAAGATGTCTGATGTAAAATACAAATCATTATCCTAATGGTTAAGTCATTCAGCTGGAGTAAAATATGAAGACAGATGCTGGTGTCAAGGAACAGTGTAACTTGCCATCAATACAGGAGCCAGACTCCACACCTGGTCCTTCCCGGCCAAGCAAGTCTTACAGACAAGACCATAGGAAGGTTCTCTGTCCTGGCTTGGTCCTTCTGGTCACTACCTCTTGTACAGCTGGCTAAGTTGCCACTTGTTCCTACTCACCTTGTTCGGCAGTCAGAAAAGTTATCTGGAAAGTTGGTCACCTCAGGATACAGTGATGATGAAACCCAAGTTATCCCTCTCTCAGGGTAAATGCCCTACACAGTAGGAAATCCTGCCAAACTTCATGAATCCTGCCTCTCTCGTTTTAACAGGGAAAGAAAAGCAGTATCTCCAAATCACAGAAAGCTACTTTTAATATAAATTCATTTGATACATATCAGGGAGCTGAAAATTTGTCACTTTATTTCAGTGTATTGGGTTTGTGTTGCAAGGGTTCAGTAGTGAGGTGCCTACAGGAGTGGTTTCTGTGAAAAGCTGCTAGAAGCTTCCCTGATGTCCAGTAGAGCCAATGCCAGCTGGCTCCAAGACAGATCCAATACTGGCCAAGGCCAAGCCCATCAGCAATGGTGGTAGCACCTCTGGGATAACATACTTAAGAGGAAAAAGCCTGCAGTGCAACAGCAGCCAGGAGACAGGAGGGAGAATATGTGAGAGAAACAACTCCGCAGGTACCAAGGTCAGTGGAGTGGGAGGTGCACAAGGTGCCAGAACAGAGATTCCCCTGCAGCCCACGGTGAAGACCGTGGTGAGGCAGGCTGTGCCCCTGCAGCCCACGGAGAATAATGGTGGAGCAGATATCCATCTGCATCCTGTGGAGGACCCCATGCCAGAGTAGGTGGATGCCCAGAAGAAGTTGTGGCTCTGTGGAAAGCCTGCACTGGAGTGGGCTCCTGGCAGGATCTATGGGGGACCAACCCCATGGGGGACCTATGCTGGAGCAGCCTGTTCCTAAAGGACGACAAGCTCTGGAAGGGACCTGTGCCAGAGCAGCTCATAAAGAACTGCAGCCCATGGGAAGGACCCATGTTGGAGATGTTCACTGGAGGACTGCCTCCAGTGGTAGGGACCCCATGCTGGAGCAGAAGAGTGTGAAGAGTCCTCTCCCTGAGGACGAAGGAGCAGCAGAAACAATGTGTGATGAACTGACCACAACCCCCATGCCCCATCCCTATGTGCCACTGGTGGGAAGGAGGCAGAGAACTTGGGAGTGAAGTTAAGCACAAAAAAAAGGGAAGGGGGGGGGGGAGAGGAGGTGTTTTTAAGCTTTGGTTTTACTTATCCCACTCTGATTTAATTAGCAATAAATTAATTTCCCCAAGTCTAGTCTATTTTGCTCATAAAAATAATTGCTGAGTGATCTCTCCCTCTCCTTATCTTGACCCACAAGCCATTCATTTTATTTTTCTTCCCCTGTCCAGCTGCAGAGGGGAGTGCCATAGAGGCTTTAGTGGGCACTTGGCATCCAGGCAGGGTCAATTCACCACATTCAGGAAGAATCTCAGCTACACTTTCCCCCAGTGCACCTCAATCCACAGCTGGTTTGTGTGTCCTTCGTTTTTCCTCTCTCGAGTAAGTGCTAGTTGGGTTAAAGCCCTACTCTGAGGTGCCTCACCCCTCCGATGTACTACACAGCAAATACAGGCACCAGCAACTTTGTGGAGTTGCTGCAGTGTTGAGTAACCATGTTTCTCTTCAGATGTAGCCCTGTTTCACTGCAAAGAAACAGTCTCAAGAGCAATTTTGGATTGTAGTAGTCAAATTTATTTCCACTGTAGAAGCACACTTGTTTCAGTAATAAAAAAATAACATTTTCTCTGCAGAATAGAAGTAATCCTGTAGTGGTATAAATATATGTACTTGCACAAGAATCCATGTAATTCAATCAACATATAGTCAGATTTAGTATTCTCACAGTCCTAGGTTTCAAATGAAGTCAACAATACAGTTATTTGCAGAAATATGAGAAATGTGAAGTCCGGCTCAATTGGGATTTAAACATACGTAACATAATAGCTTCCTTGTTTGTTATTATTTTAAATGAATACATTACTTATGAAAAATACTGACAGCCTTCAGCCCTGACCATTTCTGTTTGTCTAATTAAGACATACCATTTGGTGTCAGCCACAGAAGCCTCTTCCAGCTGCCTCACAGACAACCTCACTGCTGGCCAGGCAGAAGTGACATCGAGAGTGTTAATGTTCAAGCTCGGTACTCCTTAGTCTGTGACCAGCCTCTGTGTCTCCCCTCACAAGACTCCCATCAGCAGCTACTGTCTTTCAAGGAACAAGCCAGGTCTAGCAATTAACCACAGGGGGTCATCAGACTCATCAGACAGCATGTCCGGCCAATCAGTAAGTCCCTATGCTATACCAAGACAGGTGCTATATTCCACATAACATTATTAATGACCTTGTACAACCAACAGTCCAATTATAGTAGGTATGGGTGATGTGTAACTTTATCTAGTGTGAATATTTAAGCAAAAGGAAGAATACTATTTTCTGCACTCCCATTTCAGTTCAAGCCACAGAACAACAGCAAACACAACTGCAGTGAATTTAACTTGTATTTGAACTTTTAGAGAACTCTTAAACTCTTTCTCCAGTTGGGGGATAGAAGTTTGTAGGGAAAAAAAACCCAAACAAAACAAAACAACAACAACAAAGGGGAAACTAAGTTTAATTAATCAATCACATCATGACTCTGCATTACTGTGTTCTAAGTTACACTTATATTCTATGTGGGCTATCATCAGCACCATGCCCTCACAACATACGTTGATTTATTCTGATCTTTCCTCACTGTTAGTACAGTGAACAAAAGTACAAGGTTCAGCCTTGATTCTTCTCAATGTGTCCATGAGAGGAGGACACTGAACTAAGACAACACAATACCAAAGACAAGAGAACATAACATTTAGTTCTGATACACTGAAAAGCAATTTCACACATAAGCTCATTTATGTAGGCACATTGACATACTGAGCACCATTTTTTTTTTTTTTTTTTCTTTTTTTCCTTCTTTTTCAGTTTAACATCAACTCTGAACAGAATAATGTTAAGCCTCCAGGACAGTTTCAGTATTAAGAAAAGAACTACCTCTATTTTACAAACATCCAAACACTAATGTTGACACTTCAGTCAAGAAGTTCACTGCAAGTGACCCTCTCTTTGAATTCGAAGGCGCTCCTTCTCCACTTGCAAGCGTTCCTTCTCAATCTGCAGCTTCTCTGACTCAAACTTTAGGAACTGCAGCCTCTCTTTCTCTAACTGCAAACGTTCTTTTTCAAGTTTTAACTTTTCAGTTTCTAGATCCAGAGGCTGCATGATGGGTTTTTCTGTTTGGGTGAGGTCATTTTCCAGGGCAGGTTTTTCAGCATGCAGAGTCTCTAGCCTGAGCTTCTCCCATTCAAGCTGGAGTCGCTCCTTCTCAATTTGAAGTCTCTCACGCTCCAAGTCCACATGCCGCAACCGTTCTTTTTCAATTTGCAGGCGTTCCTTCTCCACTTGCAACCTTTCAGCTTCAATGTCTAGTCGCTGCTTCTCCAGGTCCACCTTCTGCTTCTCCAGATTTACAAGCAAGTGAGAATCTTCATAGGCTAGCCTGGCTTGAGCAGAGCTTAGATTTCCAAACTCTTCAATGTGGGGGAAGTCTGGTAGGTCATTTTCCTTTTTCGAATCTGGCAAAACCGATGACAAAATTTCTTCTTCTTCCTCAATAGGAAACTACAGAGAGGAATGTGAAAGACAAGAATTATATCCCAGTTTTTATGCCAGAATAAATTTGCTACACACAGCTTGACTGAAAAGAACATATTGGGTTTTTTCATCTTAAAAGCTACACAAAATTGTTTAACTTGCATGCTGTAGAATAACCACATTAGTTCAAAAGACTGTTTTCTGCAATGACAGAGATAGAGAAACACACTATCCGCAGGTTAGTATCTAATCATGAAAAATGGAAAATCAGCTTGTCAGTAGACATGAAATAATATAGATATTATAGAGCATTCAGAGCCACTGACAGAGAAGTGGATCTAAAAAAGCATATGTTGTCCTTACTTTTCATATAGCTGAGTAACAGTTATGTAAGGCACTAGGAATTTGTTGTGACTCATTATTTATCAGAACAGCTGGATCCATAGGCTATATGGTACATCAGTTAACCTACCCTTCACTAACTTGAGGATTCCATTTCTAAAAAAATGTAACGCTGACATTTTTCACATACTCCTAACCCTTCAAATTGTGTTAAGTGTGTCAATAACCACAACTTGTTTAACCAATTTTGCATTACCACATTTGCTATAAAGCTGTTCGTGACACAGAAGACTGGATGGTTAGGACCACTGCTCTTGGGAGACTGTAACAACTTGTGCAGAATTACAGCCCTCGTGCTACAAATTCATAGTACATAAGGGATAACTGTCTCCTACTAAGTATGCTGCAAAAGAAAGGCAAAATGAGGCAAATAGGGGTTCAGAAAAATCTTGAGACAATGAAAGCCACTGCCAGTTCTCTAGCATGAGAGCAGACAGACACTGTTCTTCAGCAGTTGTCAGACAGTCTCACTACCACTTAGCAGCTTGGGCTGATCTTTTGCTGACACACCTCAAATGAGCTAAGAGATTTGCTTCCTCTTTTGCCCCCCAAAACACCTCAAACTGAAACAGTACCCCTTTTTGAAATGAGAATTATGTATCTGTACAGGCACAACAGAAGTATCCAAACATTCTACTCCACTCCAGCTGGCTGCCTACTCCAGGACAGCAACAGTACTACTAGGAGCAACAACCTGTCTACAGGATCCACAGCTGTCTGTCGAATTCACACTAAAGTCCTGACAGAGAGGAATGGCTGACTGACTTATCCAAGTAGTATTCTCATCTGCTGTCAGTTCACTTTAAAAAATGGAAACAGTATTCTATTTCTTCCTGCACCTGCAGGTAACACACTTTCCTTTGTTAAAGAGATGCATTTCCCTTCTCCATTCATCCATCCAGACAGCCCAGGTATTAAAATAATCTGTTTCCTTCAGCAGCATACTTTCATTCTACTGACTGAACTAATTCTTATCTATGGCACGTACAAATGGAAAACATATGTGCAAATACACACACAAAGGTGAGGGATATAAATTTAATAATCAACATCGAAGACCTTACACACAATTGCAAGCTGCTAGACTTGAATATCATCTCCCTGAAACATATTTGTTTCTACAGTTTCTTTAATTCACACATTCAGAAAAAACAGAAACAGATGCCATGAAAAAAACACAGCAAGAAGCCCTATGCTGAAATTAAATAAATGCCATATTGCATATAGCTAATGTACGTCAGTCACTCACTTCAAAATTCTGCGGATCCTCCTCTTCCTCTTCTACTTTGATTTCTGTTAAAGATCCACCAGCTTCTCTGAAGTCAGTGATATTTTGCCATTCAAAACTAGACTCAATTGCAAATCCCATTTTCTCATCCATGTCTTCATTGAGAGAGTCATCTAAATTGGATGAAGGAAGGTGAAACCCAGCACCTACTACTTTGATGTTTGCATTCAGACGTTTTCTCTTCATGAGTGCTCTCCAGTCAAGGTATCGCCTTTTCACTTCTGTCCCTGTTCTTTGCTCTCCTTCGCCTACAGCATTTACACACTCTGCTATTTCCTCCCAAGCTTTCCGTTTCATCTCATTAATTGTTGTATTAAGTTGCTTTGAAAAGAGCACTTCTCTCCTTTTTCTTATTTCCTTAAGGAGAGTTTGAGTTTCCTGAACGCTAAAATTGCTTTTTCTTTTTCTTTTTAATTGTTTCATTTTTTCCAGCTTTAACCTAATAATTTCACCACAGTAGACCACAGAGATGATCTGACACTAATCAGTTATTAATACAAATAAAAATTAAAAGCCAATGAAAGCAGAGCTCGGTTCTTGTGAAGTGAATTTTCTCTTCACTTTGTAGTATTTTCCTATTTGTCAGGCTTCCTAAGAGAAAAAGAGCAAACAACATAAATCTCCAAGGTATACACTGTATATTTCATTTCATGAACTTGACTTCTAAGTCACCATTTTGAACTGATTGCTCATGTGATGGAAGAAAACCATTTTGTTAAACTCTGAATATAAAGTAGCTATAGATACCTTCTCTAATCTCATAGGAATTATAAATCCATTAATATATCCATGTCATGAACTGTTAAGGTTGAGTTGATATTTCCATTACAAACATACGGCTATTTTCCTTCAACTCTTACGCGTTTTGCCAGTCAGGATTTACATAAGGCCGAAATTTGACATGCACATTTCAGTTTGAATGCTAAATTATTTCCAAAAGAAGCTAAAACTGTTATATCATTACTTTAAAACCAGGAAATGTGTAGCAGACTGAAAATTCTGAGAAACATTTTAAATGAAACACCATTTCCATCAAAAAACCCAAATAGACTAATATGAAAGGTTGAAGCTTTAGAGACTCTTCAAACTTACTTTAATCACAAAAAAAGAACTGAAGCAATTCTACTGAATGTCAGAAAATAACTCCTAGTTCAAACATTAGAGATGTTTTAACAGGAAACAGATTTAGGAGTAAGTCACTACATGGCCATGGTAAAGCCCTCCTCTATCCCCCTCACACTGCAAAACGCCTTTCATCAGGTGTAATGTCTGGTTGAAAGTTCATCCACCCTCAGCACAGCGGATCCTGTGCCTGATGCTGAAGAGACCTAAACCCTGTAACACACCTGGCAGATTGCGTACACTCTGTACACAAAGTGGAAAGTTTGAGTGGGAGAAACAGAGGAATATATCACAGATCATACTGCCAAAAAAAACCTGGAAGCAGAGACCACGAATAAAAAATGGTTCTTGGTCACAGACTGCTTGTTAGTGGTCCAATTTGGAATTTATTTAAAACTCTCTTTGGTACCACATTACCTAACACGTTAAGTAGGTCTAACATGCTTTAAACCAAGTAGGCCAACAATTCACTACACAATACTTGTTTCAAGCGCTTATGTTTGTTCACTATTAATCTAGTACAGACCTTTTGTCCACCAGAGGTAAACGCCTTGTATATTTTATATTTGATTCCTATTGGCTAGTGGACTTAATCCTTTAATAACTCACCCCTGCTATACAGGACTCTCAAATGACTATTTTTTTCCTCCTGTTATTCTTCTAAATTTGGATTAAACATACATATTAGCATATTACACAAAAAACTCTCCATTTGAGGGATAACACACAGAGCGGTTTATTTAATGTTCTTTTTCCCCTATGCGCTAATGACTGTAAATAAGCGCTTCACGTGCAAAGTTTTCCATATCAAGCAGCACTCTTTCACACCCAACATGCGTGGTGGAATCAATTAAAAAAAAAAAAACAAACAAACGTTAAGATTTAATATTTTTTAAAACTATCTCGGCTTGGAAAAAAATTATGCTTTTGTACTAAGCTTTAGTACAGGAGGACCTGGGTGCTGCTGAACAGGCCACCAACGGGGGCAGTCCTCCCGGCAAAGAGCCTGTGGCTTGAGCACAAGAAAAGGCAAGCGCTAAAGGGAACAAGCAGCACCTAAAAGGACAATTGAACGAAGCGGAGAGGAGGAAAGCAGCTGGGGGTTCCGCTTGTTGAAACTGCACAGATTTATCAGCCCAAAGCTCCCTTTCCCGCACAACGGCAATAACCGTGAACGGGAGAACCCCTCCCCTCCGAACAGAGCGCGCATTTTGGAAGGCTGAAGGCAGGCACAGCCCCCGGGCCCGGGCCGGCCCGCTCCCGCCAGGAGGCGCTGCGGGGAGGCCACGGAAGGCAACAAAGGAAGGCGGGGGCACGGCGGCTGCCCCGGCCGGCACGGCCTGAGCCCCGCCGAGCCCACTCCGGAGCCCCTGGGCGCGGCCGCGGGTCCCTCTCCCGCCAAGCCCTGAGGGGCGGGTGGGTCCGCGGCTCCCACCCGCGCCGCAGGCCAGGAGCCCCCCGGGAAACGGCCCGGGGGCAGAGCGGCGGAACCCTGAACCTTCCCGGGAGGAAGAAGAGGAGGAGGAGGAGGAAGAGAACCTCCCCACGGGGCCACCGAGCAGGCCGCTGAGCAAGCGCTTCACCGCCCCCAGGGACCGAGGGCGGCGAAGCCCCACCGCTTTCCCCCTACAAAGGGGCCGGGGGCTGCCTGCACACGGCGCGGGCAGCAACCCCACGGGGGCAGCGGTTGCCTCCGTCCCGCCGCGGGTCGGGCCGGGCCCGCTCCTCTCTACACCCCGCCCGGGTCCCCGGGGAGCCGCGCGAACTACTCACCTGCGCCCAACTCTCCCCTCTGGGTCGCCGGCCCTTTAACAGCTACCGCCCTCCCATTGGGCGAGCTGCATGCCTGTCAGTTCTTCTCGCACACCTATTGGTCGACCACGCCCTACACTTCTCCCTCGACGCGCAGGCGGGCCGGAATCCCCCACTTAACGCTCGGAGCGCGGCAGCTCCTCTCCCAGCGGGGCCGCCGCTATGCGCAGCGCCCAGACAGCATTGGCTACAGACGCTGCTTGTCTTCTCGATTCTTGCCTGTGATTGGCTAGTGGCTGCTAAGGCCCGCCTCTTCCCTCAATGAGTTTCCGGCCGCGGGGATCTCGCTGGGTTACGGAGAAGCCAGACAGGGTGGTCCCGCTGCCGCCGCCCCGCCCGAGGGGGCGGCCGGCTGGGCGAGGGCAGCCCGGCCTCCCGCCGCCCCGTCTCCTGGTGTGCCGCGAACGTCAGGCTGCGGGTTTCTGCCGGGGGCCTTTCCGCTGCTCTGCGGGAGCCACCAGGTAGCGGCAGCCGGAGCCGGCGTGGCCAGCAGGCTTGGGATGGCAGAGCTAACGCACAGACATTTGCGTTTCTTCCTGCACGGGGTGGTTTGAGGGCGCTGTGGAGTTTGTGATTAAAATAGTGAAATAACACCTGTGGAGATACTGTAGTGAAAAAAAAATATTTTGGAAAGTGCTGCCTATGTAAGCCACCCGGTCGTTAATATAAGTGAATATACACACAAAACACTTTCGTCGAGCTTCCTGTTCTTCAGGTCTCCCTGGTTTGTCTCCTCAGCCACACATGAAGTGTCCAGCACTTGCTCTTTGTATTATGTTACATCCTGTCGCCTTGGTACCGTAACCTTTGTACAGGCTTAAGACACTGCTTGCAGGTAGATAATTAAAAATATTTTACTTGAAGTTTGCTACCTCAATTCTGCCTAACCTGATGCATGTGTGTATTGTTTTGCATATTTGTCAGCAATTACTTGCTCAGTCCTTTGAAATAATAGAATGGTTCAGGGCGGAAGGGACCTTAAAGATCATCCAGTTCCAATCCCTCCTCCCAGCGGACCAGGTTGCTCAGGACCCCATCCAACCTGATCTTGAACACATCCAGTGTTGGGGTACCCACAGCTTCCCTGGGCAACTTGTTCCAGTGTCTCGCCACCCTCATAATGGAAAACTTTTTAGTTACATCTAATCTAAATCTCCCCCCTTCCAGTTTGAATCCATTACCCCTTATCCAATCACTACTAGCCCTTGTAAAGAGTCCATCCCCAGCTTTTTTTTTAGGCCCTCTTCAGAAAAAGAAAAAAAATTTCCAAGTTCTGGCTTATACTCAATATGTGGAGTTAAGCGTTTTCACTGTATTTATGTGTTATTTGATTAATATAGTGATTATAATATGATGAAGCTACAAATCTCCTTTAAAATGCCATTTTCCAGTTTCAGTCAACAGTTCTGGCAGTGAACTTTCTGAAAATAGAGACTAAACGTGGAAAGTCTGTGAATTTATCAGCTTACAGGTAACAATAGTTTTGCTGCCATACTTGCCCATTGTGTACTGAATATCACAAAAATTTTAAAAAATAAAAGAGTAAGGAGTAGGGTAATGAGACTCCATCACATTGCTGGCAATATATGGGGGTATTTCTTACTAAGGCCTATGAATGAACTAGGCTTCAATTTACATGATTACTAGTATTTTGTAGTGCTCAGAAATAAGATGTGAGTGTGTTCTAAAGGTCTTGCAAGGTAGTTCAAACTAGATTCAGGTGCAAGTAGGTGGAAAAAATGATAGAGAGTAAAGTCATTAGCAGTCTGAACCCTGCCAGTCTGCAAAAATAATTAATGCTAATTATACCTCATTGAGTATCTTTCTTTTATTGTGAAGCACAAAACCACTAAATATGATTAGTGTCCATTAGAATAATTTGAACCAGGAAGCACATGATTCCCTAGGGTAGCTGTGCACATAATTCTAAAAAGCTTGATTTTCTCCCCTTATCGTTACTCCATTATTAGAGAGGCTGTTGATCACAGGTCAAAAGTCCTGGTATATACCAGCTTCCCTCAACAAAAAACCTTTGTTCATGTATATTGTCTAGAACTTATGTGTAGTTTATGGGTAGTAACTGTGTGCAATTTATGTATATTTTAGTCATTAAATCCAGATTTTAGTCATTAAATCCAGACTCTGCTTCCTTGCTTTTGATGGCAATGAAAAAGCCCCACCATACGATCTACTTCAGATACAAACTGTGCGAGCCCATGGCGAGTTCCCTGGATCTGTAGAACATACATATGCCATTTTCTTCTGATTGTGCGCAGGGTTACACAACTACAGCTCTCAGATTTGGCCTGTGAATCCCTTCATTGATCAATATAAGCTTTTAACATTGTGAGCACTCTTGGAATGCTTTGTACGTGTCTTCAAATGGCTTTTGCTAGATGGTGGGCAAAGGCCTCGGAGTGGTGGAGGGTTAGTTTTTATTGCAGTAACTCTGTGTTATCTGCACAGAGGTTTCGAGGTCACAGAATTTTAAGTTCTGCAAGAATGCAAGACAACACAGGGCTCCCTTGCTTTGTATTGATATAACTTCTGCACCCTTTGCACATGAATTGTAGACTAAGTAGCTTTATATTTCCTTTTATTTAAAGCCACTTCTAAGTAGTATGGATGCCCATGTCAGTCACAATAGCAAATCATTTGCAATAGTTAAACTGTTACAAAACCCCCGTCTATCAATCTGAGCTAGATGGATCCACTTTAAAAAGATACTGATTTAAATGAGTACTTTACAATGGTAAACTTACAACTTTTCAGTGGACTAAATCCGATTTAACGTGGGAGCAGCAAGCTGATATACGAAAGATATCCAAATAGAAGGCCCAAGAGTCATTCACCACCCCCAGTTCCCCCTCCACTGCAGTGGGGTTATATGTAACTTGGTTATACTCTAACATTCAACATGTTATCCAGTTGAAAAAAAAGAAACATTGTAGATGCACTGTATTTTGAAACTCACTGAAAAAAATCAGACCTGAGAAGGATTCCGTTGCTTGGTGCTTTTATTTCACAAAAGAATGAACGTCTCGGCAAACATGTAGTATCATACTTTCCACATATCAGCAGAGCCCAGGCAGCAGCATATTGTTACGCATCTCTATGCTTTACTGGATGTTAGAAGGGAAAAAAGTAAATCGAGCATAATGTTCAGGTATAAATATTGCCAAATGTGTCCCTGGTTGCAGTCAGGTTTAATTAAAACAGATCTCGTGCTGCCTCCTGTTGGTCACCTACAAACAGAAACATCTAAAATAAGACTCCACATGACGAACTGCAGAAAGCATATTCCATATCCCATACTTTACCTACTGCTAGTCAGGAGGAGGTATACAGCTTTCTTCATGGAGTAACACCAGAAATAAATCTGACCCAGTAAATATACTCCATCTTTGTGTATATAATGAATTTTTAACAGCAGTAAACTGACTTACTACAAATGTATTTAGAATATAGAAAATAAACTCATTAGTACTTAAAGAATAATCATCAGGTCTGTGCAAACATAAGCAATATAAACACCTGAATAATTGATATTTATTACAACAACTAAACCAGTATGATAGTATTACCAAAGTGCCATAATGTTTTGATAGCATTCTGTAAAAATTAAGATTATCCAATATAATCATTACTGGATATTGAAATCCCACATACAATATATATTATCTTCATGTATATTATACTGGTCATGCTTACGATGTGCTCTGTGACATACAATAGAATACTATTAGAAGTATTTTGGTTACATTGCTTAAGTGCAAATGGTAGATTATAACTTCACATGCAATTTGTAATGTTTTAAATATCTTACTCTATTTCAGTGAGAACATAGGTAATCATTAATCTAGTCATCGACTATTTTTAGAGGAAGGTACATTTTTATAAAGTACTGTGAGCTTTGAAAATTCAGAAAAGATGTAGAAAAACTCGCTTTGCACAGATTTTGTGCCTTCTTTTAAGTTGTGTAACAGCTGCGCAAAGTAAATTGAGAAACCTATTTGATCCAGACCTACAGCAGTTACTCATGCAATTAATCCGAGTTCTTCTGAGTAGTGTAGTTGACTTTGCTGAGATTTCTTACATCATTAGCAATTAATCACAGGATTTGGAACACAGGCCTTTAATTCTATCATAAAGCCTTGTTTTTAACCATGCCTTTCTAACACAGCTTCTTCTGCACTCAATTCTGCTATCAGATTTAATCCTCTGTATGTGGAATTGTGGCAAATTACCTTTTTTCCTCTGTGAGAGTTGTAATACAGGCTTACCTACATAACTGGAAGATTAGTACTATTTCACAGTAACTTTTCTGTAAGCAATGGTATAAAGTAACTGACACTACCACATTATTTCCCAATCACTAAGTAAGAGCGCAGATCCATTTGAAATCCACAAATGATTTGTCAAAATGGGAACTGACATTAGTTCCTGTGCAAACGTAGCATACAGTATTAGAGAAGCATGTCTGTTCTCCAAAGGAAACTTCATTCAGTTTTCACTATAAATACTAAGTAATTTGCCACATACATCATTGCTCTGTCTGATATCCTATGCCAGAGGCTTCTACATAGAGCAAGTAGCTGGATGGAAGACTGCAAAAAAAATTTGCTGTAAGGAAAAACTTAGAGGAAAGAGCATCACCTGAATTACTGACTGACTCACTCACTGTTTATGTGACCCAGCAATTTGGACATGACAGTGGCAATTAAAAAAAACCTCGCAATTCTCTAGTCTCTTCCAATTTGCATAGCTATTTATACCCATATACTATGGGCATAATATGTTACTTTCTCATTGCATAAATTGCATACTCGCATTACTCAGGTATAAAAACAACACCAAAACGCAAGCCTTGTATTGCGATGAAGTGGCAATTTGCAACAATTAATGGTTAATGAAGTTTCTATTTTAGATTAATGCTAAATTAATTATTATTACCACTAAAACTACTGTTCCCCTCTACGTCTATTTTTCACCTGCTGTTTCAGTAAGCAGGAATAGTGGTCTCCATCTCTCCTAAACTATTCAATACATTTGCTTTGCACTAACAAAAAGTAGTCGTGTTCCAGTATAAAAGTGCCTGCATTTCAGTATGATGATTGTAAAGGTTACCTGCTTAAGTGTAGCTATAATATGATTAGGAGACTTACTATGAAAAGAGTAAAATAAACATTGAAGTTGCCTGAAATACCGTAACAAGCTATTTACTTCTACAGAACTGACATGAATCTTAATACAAATAAATTATTGAGTGGGAAGGTTCCACTTTATTGTTTTCTCCAAATGAGCTTAATTTTCATTTACATCCTTAAGAACATACTTATGATGAATGCTATCTAAGTTTATAAAGGTATCTGATAACAAATTTTAGAGTCAATCACAGAACTGGAACTTTCCGTTGTTTGCTGTTTAAAACAGAAGTATGTTGCTAGGCAATATTAAGCTTTAAACATTAATACTGAGCTTGAGTTTTGCCAAAAGTACATGCAGCAGTGATGTGATAATGAACTTACTGCCGTTGTCTCAAGCCATATGTTTTAGACACCTCACTATTTTTTGTTCATTTTCAAACTGCTTGGAAAATATGTCCTTAGATGGTTTAGGATCATTCTGTCTGGTGTATGACAATCTTACTGCTTAAACGATACTTACACGGAACATAAGGGCTCCCAATATCTTATGCAAATAGCTGTTAAAAAATTCTCCGGCTGTGCAAGATTACAAATGAATTTATGAAACCTAGCTAATTTCAGTGTCCTTCTGTCAGATGCAGGTCCCATTTTGAATGCATGAGATCAAATTTACTTCACAATGTATGCCTAGACTAATATTAATACTACAAGTCCATTATGGTTTTAACATTATAATAGATGACTACTGAAAGTTTATCAAACAATATATTGTGTAGCATTTGCCATGTAGTATTTTAACACTTGAAACTACCATGAAGTACAAGATAAAGTCTTTTAATTCATTTAAACCACTATAGCAGTTTAAAAAGGGAATTCATTCACCTCAGAAATACTATTTACTTTGACTTTAAATATGGGCACTTATTTTTGTAACTCTGTATTTGATGCATGACAAGATACGAACTTTTCCCATAGTTAACCGAAGCAACAACTAAAATTTATTTTACAGCTTGCTCTGTAAGCAGCCTAGTGGCTGCTTCGTAGGTAGCACTGGAGACTTCAGAGATGGAAGACTTCTGTTAGAAAAAATCCTGAAGTGTTTTTTCTTCAGTTACCAGCATGACTGAAGCTAAGATACAATATGAATCATCCATCCTGTAGAAATCTTGCCCACCTTGCAACATGTTATCAAAGTTTATCTTGTCATGGTTAATGGGAGGACAACAGAAAGTATAGCTACTACTAAGGCACAAGGATGGAGAAAAACTGGTAAAACTGAAGAGCTGAAGAAAGATGTTAGGAATTATCAGTCTCTTCAAGTTAGATACCTGGTTTTAATGCTGCAAAGGTCACTTTGGCTCTTGCCATTGCTAAGGTCATTCTAGTAAGTTAAAGCTGACAATGAATTCCTCTTACAGGTTCATGATTATAAAAAACCTAAATAAACACCATGAATGTAGATTTTGTTTCAACTTCAGTTACATAGGGAAAACAGTATCACAGCCAGTGTTCTCACTCAGTGATTTATCTACTGGGACAACTGTGAATACTACAGACAGAATGGCACATATTACACAAGGAATTCCTCATGACTTTGCTTTTTTTGAAAAGTAATATCATTTTGCAAATCATTCAGATAATTACAGAGAAGACTTGCATATAAAATTAGGCAATACTTTCCATATAATGACTAGCATGAATGACAATTTAATGGACTCTTCCCAAAGCAATTCTATAGCATAGAATTTAAATTGAAGATTTGAACAAAACAGTATATATCTTTCCATCTGTAAATTAATACCAAAAATCTGTTCTAAAACTTGTGCATTTAAATAGATTCTTTTGACCCAGGAGTTTCAAAATTCTCCAGAGCAAATTGTCAGTACTGATGACCAGGGGTCCCTATATTTATTAAACTGAATGACCTGACAGTAAAACTCAGTTAAGGCTCTTGGCATTGGTGAAACTTCTTCCCACTCAGATCTACTGCTGTGGTAGACTTGAACTTCATCTGTGATTTCTTCTGGAGCATAATCACCACCTAATATATAAATTTTGTCTTCTGTCCCAACTGCCCCTGCATTAAAGCCAGCACATTCAAAAGATCCTTCCCCTTTCCAAACACAGGTTTCTGGGCAAAAACTGTAGACCTTGTAGGTGGAGAGATCACAGATGTACAATGTACAGTTTACTGGAACAGCTTTGATGAGAGTTGCATGGAAAAACTGCCCAAATTCTGCTACAAGCTCAGACCACTGATCAGTCATAGCATTATACTTAAAGAAACAGTCAAGAGATGGATTAAAGGCATCAGTAATCTCTACTTCTGAGCCAAGGACATAGATTATGTTCTGACATGCACTTGCTTCTGGATAGTAGATACCTCTTGGTAATTGGCTTACAGATTTCCAGTCTTTGGAAAGAGGATTATAGGATTCTACATCCAAAAGACTTCGGGTTTCTTGAGCTCCTCTGGTCTTCCCACCTATTACAAACAGCTGATTTAAGGTTACAACAGATGTGTGCATTGTCCTTGGTTTTTTCATAGCTGACACAATGGAGAATTCATTGCTGACTGGACAGTAGCACCAGGTTTGATCTGTAGCATCATGAAATGGTTCAGCAATATGAAGCCTGACAGTCCTGTAACAATTCCCTTTGCATCCTCCAGTTATAAATATTTTTTCTCCATAGCTAGATAAACTTGACCCTGGAAGATCAATCATGTGAGTGTGTGGTAGTTCTTTCCATTTATCTGTTTTGATGTTGTAGCAGAATGTATGTCTGTTTTCTCCATCTTCATCAGTTTTATGAACAAATATATATTTTTCTGTTGTTGAAGGACGTGCATCTGGAAACAGTCCACTGAAGTTCTGCACACTTTTAACTGCATCATTGATTATTACTGAGCAATTAGCACTCTTAAGTAAGTGTTCTTCAGACTGTAGAAAGTCTTGCAAAGTCTTTTCAGGTAACTGGTGTAATCTCACTTTTTTAATCAAATTAGGCAGATATTTCTGACGTGTTTCTACGTTGTGTTTGGTCCATTGAAGGACCGCTTTCAACACTGATTCTTCCTCCGGAACATCTAGTTCATCAGCCTCAAGACATTTTTGTAGTATCTCAAAATTCATCTCCAAAAAATCCGTTGATCTGAGCAGCAAGGAAAAGTGGTGCTGTACAAAATCCAGTGCGTGTTCAAATAAGCGGACGGAACCATAACTTTCTGATAGAGAAAGCAACTGTAAGCAATTCACAAGATCAAGACTTTTAATTAGAAAGTCACTGCAAGCTTTGGAAAGGAGTGAAACTTGAAGAAATGATGACAGCTGGAAGAGCATTTCCACATTATCATTTGTTATCTCTGTTTTTCCTGTGTAAGCGTAATCAAGAAAAGCTTTCACTGCCTTGGGTGATAGATTACTAATAGTAACATTGCCATCATCTCGTTCTTTCATATTAACTTCAAACATGGCTCTGTGAATACAGAAGATACATAGACAAATTAACCATCTAGCGAACAGCAGAGAACACTGAAGTGACAGGAAGGAGACATACAGAAGTGCGTAATACGGTGGGCAGGCTCTCTAGGGCTAATAAGTGGTGGTTTTTAAAAGTAAGAACAATGAATTCGATATGGTTGAAGAAAAAAGGAGTGGTGATAAGAACACGTTCAAAGTGATGGCTCATAAAAATGATAGCAGCACCTGTGTTTTGTATGGATTTTCACAGAGCACAATGAATTCTGCAGCTCTCAATGTGAAAGGAAATGGGAAATTGTTCGTGGCTACATCAGTTTCAACAGCTTAAGAAATGCTGATTTAAAAAATATATAGTAAAAAATCCCCCATGATTTAGGTCATGCACTGCAGATGAATACAGAAAAATTAAGTGAAAAAAGGCCTTCCAAAGTGCAGGCTGAGTAAATGGCGGGATGGTGGGTGCATTCTTCACCAATAAAACTAGGTGAGGGGTGAAAGAGGAGAAAAAACATGAGGGAACTTAATTCTTGCTTTAGAGTTGACAGATGTCAAAAAAATGAGGTTTTGACATAGGATTGCATGGCACAATGAAACGTGCAGAAAGTAGACTCTGACAGAATACAAAGATGATGGTTGAAATCATGGAACAAACTATTGATCAGTAGATTTGTGCAAATTTTATTACAACTTTGACAATTTATTACTATATGTGTCATAACATTTTACTATTTCACACAAATACGGCAAGATAAAAGAATTATTTTTTAAAGCTAGTAAGTGCTGGCAGCAGAATAGTGCTGCAACATCACCTGCCCTACCCTCCCAGAGCCTAAGCATCAGGACGTAATAGCAACAGCTTCTGAATTTTACAAAAGATGAGAGTAATTAATAATCTGGATTATTAATATATCACAGATAGTTCCTAAAAGAACTGTAATATCATAGTTCAGTTATAAAATTAGTATCTGAATAGTATGTGATTTTTAAAATACCATACTTCTATGAAGCCAAAGAGGAAAAAAAGAAATCACTATGTATAGCATGCTCTTTGGGAAGTGAACATCAGGTAAAGCAGGAACTTATCTGACCTCCTGAACATGAACTTGTCTGACCTCCTGAACAAAATTACAGTAAGACACTTATGTCCCAAAGACCTTTTTGCATACTAAATCCTCTCCTCATTAACTCAAGAGCTATGTACAAAACTCTAATTAGAGTAAAACAGCACCTGAACAATACTAGTAGAAGAAGAGCAATCTAGGCAAAGGCTTTGATTATGAAAGCTAACAAGCAGGGAGCAAAATGTTGCTGAATCTTGGGTTTACACAGTGAAACCAAAACTAAGAGAAGTCCAAATGCCAAGGAAGACAAAAAGTGTTTAATTTTAAAATTTACCTAGTGGACCTAGGTACTTTTTATTTCTCTGAAGGTAATAAATGAGCCTTGCACTCCAGGACAACTTATGAATGTGATGGCTGCTGTTACACACAGAGAGAGGTCTCTCCTGGCAAATTTTAACCTGAAGAGCCTGTAGGTAGTGAAAAGGACACATATGTTACCAGGTGGTTAACTTCACTTCTAAAAATTACCACTGGAAGCTACTTCATCCTAATGTTCCTTTCTAGCCAAGCATCTCTGTGCTGTCAAGCAGTAAACAGTTGAAATGCAAGTAGTTCTGTATGCCAGAGAAAAAACACATCTCCTGCTACAGAGAAGAAATAACTTATTTAGTCTGTATTTCTTCTTTTTTCAGTCGTTCTAAGAGTATGTCTAGCCTCAATCCTCTGTCATAGATGGCAGACTCCCACAGACCATGGGATGCTCCAGGCGATTTTAAAATAGCACTTGTTACCTATGTATGGGCAACCAAATCAAGGTCATATAACTCACTTCCAGGTGCACATTTCATTGTAAAAGTGTCTTAGTGTTTTAGTAAAGAGTGTATTTGGAAACAGAGTTTCAGTGTGCAATTACAGGCTTGAGTCTTGCTAATGAAAAGGTTAACAAGGTTCTTCATAAACTAACATCCTGCATGTGAATGATCTGTCTGTCCCTTCAGAATGCACAGCTTTAAGCACCAGAAGGAAGATCACAGAGCCATTTCATGCTGAAAGGCTGAAATCTGTAGTTCAGAAAAAATAAAAGGTATCTGTTTAAATACTTCTGAAGACAAACCTGATTATACTGACCACTCATCTTAGACAAACAAAATCCAGCCCTATTCCAAAGCCATGTACAATTTATTCACGATTGCTCAACATAAGATGTATTTGTAATCAACCTGTTTGTGTTATGTTTCACAATATAAATGTGTCCAAGTACATAGCCTGTGGCATACAAAGTCAAACAATACCCTTGCAGACCTTCAAGAATTGAGACAGGCAACAGGTAAGTCTTCAAGATACACAACTTGTGTGAATTCTACCTAATAGCAGAACCATGCGCTTATGGATTCTTTTTTTTTGCTATCCTTACTATAATATATATATAATACATCCTTAATGTTTGAATGTTTTGCTCAAAACTCTACAGACATAGGTAAGTTATGATGATTTAGTTTTTAATTTTTGTGATTATATTCCCTCCCTCTCAGAGAACTTAGAATTAATTTCCTGCAAAATCATGCCAAAATTAGGGTTTACCTGAAAAAATCACTGCATGCTGCCAGTACACAACGATGACAAGGAATTATTTCATCTTTCACAAGAATTTGAAAGTCAAAAAATATATTTTGTTCTCTGAACTTTTGTAGTACTTTTAGAATTTGTTGTCCGTGACCTTCAGCCACTAAGGAATTGATTTTACTTTCAGGAACAGAAATTCCATTGCAGATAGGTCTGCTAATGTAATCCCGTTGATTGGCCATGGTTTCTTCAATCTATTTCTGAAATTGAAATGGAAAAATAAGTGATTTATCTACAGTCTTACTATTTTAAAGAAAAATAAAACATCAGTATACCATAAAACAAATGAAAAAATCCTCAGCACTAAATTTGTTTTGTAAGTCCTATGCAGAGTTATAAATTTGTGTTATGAGTGACTTTTACACTGAATTTTGTTGGATAA
>JAVSBS010008548.1:26883-39309 GCA_033124195.1 Coracias cyanogaster
CTCCACCTTCAATACCACGACTTAGGTGCCCTTGAGCAAGGCATCGAACCCCAACTGTTCCCCGGGTGTCGCAGCATAAAAATGGCTGCCCACTGCTCCGGGTGTGTGTTCACTGCTCTGTGTGTGTGCACTTTGGATGGGTTAAATGCAGAGCACAAATTCTGAGTATGAGTAACCATACTTGGCTGAATGTCACTTCACTTGAAGAGCCACTGTTCTATCCTGAATAAACACACCTGAACCAGCAAATCAAGGTCTTCAGGACCTTGAAAAGTCACAGGCCAGGTGAACTTTGCAGGACTGTGGGTCTTCAGGAGCAGGGTTGAGGACCTATGAACTAGAATATTACTGAATATTTCGGAATGTTACAGAAACCATCCTTGGAAAAGTAAAATATCTGACATATATCAAAGAACAACTCTACAGACAGTACCCACCTGTAGGAATTTTTTCAACGAAGTCTTAGGCTAGTCCTAGGCTTACCCTCAATAACCCCAAACTCTTACAATTACATGTAAAATGAAGATGGGAAAGGAAAACTTTGTGACATATTTCTGGATTCAAAATGGCTCATCTGTATATGACAAACCCCCAAACTCAAAGCAGACCAATGGTCTTTCTCCAGCTTACAGGGGAAGGGAGATAAAGGCTGTAGACTGCTTTCTAAGTGGATTGCCATTAGGCACCCTGGGCTAAAATAACAAATACAAACAAGCACTGACAGCTTGGCCTAATCACACGATTGCTAGTGACTACCAAATAGGGTCATTTAGAGGTGGTTTGGTGACAGTGCAACTTTGAGTGTTTAGACAATTGACTCTGATTTTACCTTGTCCCTCTAGTCTTGCTAGGAAGCTGTATGTTTGCTTACAGCCTCTGGCACGTGCTGTGACCTTCATTTACAGTGGTATAAATTTAACTGGCTTCAGAACCAATTTAAATTGAAGACAGTGCAACCTCCCTTTCAGCAGCCAAGTTTTTTTCTGTTGAAAATCCCTATACTGAAGTGCATTGTTTGTATGGTAAGTTGGCCTTTACTTTTTTTACAATAAAAATATTTTCTTTATATTGACAAAGTAGAGTAAACTTTAAACATGACTACATCTTATTTACACCTATTTAAAGAGCTTTTTATACTGCTACAGATGCATAAACCACCCTCATTGAAAATTTGGGTCAAGCTTGCCTATTTTAAAGTTTAAGGAAACATTTCAAGGTTCTTCTATTGTAGGATTTTGCTTCCATAATTCCAGTTAAAATTAGCAGCAGATAATGGCCTGCCTGAATTGACAAAGAAGGGGATAAAAAATTCCAGGCCAAACATGGAAACCAGAAAAATATTGGGTTTGGCTTTTAGTTTCATGAAAACGCTTATCTTATAACATGACACACTCAGAGCATCCGGCAGTCTTCTCCATGGGAGGTACTTTCATAGCAGACTGATTTATACTTTATCTAGTCAGGTAGCTCCAGCCACAAAGAGACCTTCATGTCTCCTGCAATAGAAGAGATCCATTAATCCTGATGCCAGCACTGGCACCCCTGGAGCAGGCATCTTCTTCCCATGGTCAGACAATCTCATATATTCACTCTTTCCATTCTAAGCCTGAAGAACTAGGAAAATACAGAAGAATAAGACCACCATTTATCCTGGTAATGTATGGCCTCATAAACCCCAATTTCCATAAATGGTAATGCTTTTTTGTATGTCAGTATTCTCAAGAACACCCTTTTCTCATTCATTTAAAAGCCAGTTCCTCAAAAGACTGAATCTTCAAAAGCAGAGTTGTTTCAGTAAAATGTTTCCCACATTTGAATTAAACTTTTTAAAAAGTTAATTTCAAGGTTTATTTGGCATGATGTAAAGTAATATTTCTTCTAACAGAAATGTAAACCTTTTCACAAAATTTTAGAACTGATAATAGATGGCAGACATCTTTCTCCTTTCACATGCAATTTCTATAGCAAGCTCCAACCTATTAACTTCCTTTCTGTAGGTAAAATTACCAATTTCAGTAATATTCATCTTTGTGATAAACACAGAAACATCCTATGTCATCAAGTCCATTATGACCTGTCTTAGGCAAAGACATCATATAATCACTTTCAAAAAAGCAATCTATGTTTTAGGAAGTTTTATTTTACTGCCACTACTGCCACAGAAAAACTATCCCAGTACATTGGTGCTAAGACTGCAAACCTTTTAGTTACAGTCAAAATTATAATTTTTCTTTTGTACATTTATTAACTCTTATAATTACCAAGTGTTGATATCCTCTCTCCGCTTTTATTAGAATGAACAATTGTCAAACTGTCAAATGCTCCAAGGTCCATTTATATGGCTGATTTTTTGTTTTCCTTACTGTTTCTTGCAGTTTTCTCTTTATCCACTCCAGTTTGATCTCGTATTTCTTTCACTGATATCAGATTTGTTGTACAGCATTATGGCTAAGATCTCCTCAGTGTCTCTCTACTCTGATTTGCAGGTCATCCAGTGCAACCTAATCCTAATATGCAATAGTTGTCTCTCCTTAGTTTTTATTAAAAGCAAATTTCAGCTGTGTACCTGTAATGTTTTTGTCCATGTGTTAGAACGTGCTATGGATTAGATTAACTCACCACCTCTTCCACTCTATTAATAGATAATTTTGATACTAATTTATGACTTTACTGGATCTGTGGATGATTTCATAGCCCTTTAAAACACCTTAACAAATGAGCTAAAACTTCGTATGTTAAACAAGGCCAACTAGCATTTATAATTCTTTCATGCATTCTTCTACAGAGCCTTACTGAATTAATCAACAGTTAAATTTATAAATATTTGATCAAGTTACTGACAAAACGGTAGAAAATATAGAGTGTGCAGACATAAGTTGCATAGGTCTGGAGTTCACGAAAGCTGGGCAACGAGCCTCCTTATATTTGTTCCATTTACTCCCACAGGATTCCAATTACAAAGTCTGTCTTTATTTGGATTACCAAGAACCAAACTCCAGTAGATAGTTCATCAGAGTTGTGACCTCCTACCTTTGTGTCTTAACATGTGGTTGTGTGACATATAGCTTCTTACAGCAGGCAAAGCTGCCCTCTTCCATTGTCTGACCCACTGGGCACTTGTTGCACAACCAGCCTTCAAGCATCTCCTATAACATGACACATCATAGCCTGAGTACTGGCCTAAGTTACTGAGTATTGCCTATGTTGAGATCAGATGTGTCCTCTGATGTGACCAAATTCAAGCTGCCCTACCACTTGACAAAACTTCTCTGCTCACATACTGAATGTTTACACACCTTACACTGACAAATGCCTAGTTACCTATTAGCCTGGTTTTGTAAAAAACAAAACAAACCTCCATAAAGTTAATACATTTGCCCTGCTTTTCTGCTTGAAAGTCACATCAAACAAGTGGCTCATTGGCCATTACTGTGAAATCCAAAACAGACTTCAAAGTTATTAGGGTCAACCCCAAAGAGCACATGCTTAGGGAGATATACGTACCTCTCAAAGCTATTAGCACAGACTTCCAGTTGAGGGGCAAGGCATTCTGCACACCTGATAGTTTAAAGTGGCAAGAAATGGCCAGCCTATGTATGGCCACAAAGCAGCTACTTGAACAGAATGAAGCTGGGGATGGTGAGGTCATTTGGATTGTTACAGGGGATGAACTAAGGGACCACCTGAGAGCTCTGAGGGTATTCTCATGATCTGTCATAAAGCGCACTAATAAGGACCCCAGCCTCATTAGTTCTGCTGTACACAAGACCCCTCTGTTTTAACACTGTGCTTTTCCCAACGATAAGGGATGGAGCCGAGAACATAATGAGCTCACTGACCCAGATGCCAGGTAACCACACTGAGAAGTCTGATAAGCTCATTGTCATGAGATATACACACATTCCTATTAGTAGTATCTAATCTGTTGGTAAAAAGCTACATGAAAATGTTTAACTGACCTTAATACTGGCATACCAAGCAAAAAGCTGCCAAAAACACTCACTGAATTTCTAGAGGAATTCTTTTACTCATGTTATAAGACATATTTACTCAGTTATAAGACATATTTACAGAGAGGTTTTTTTAGTTGGCACCATCAACAAACCTTCTTCGATGTACTTATAATTCTGTATGTGGAAGAAGTTGAATAGTGTAATTTATTTGTCTATACTTACCCTGTGGGAAGTCCAGCTGCCCTTCTGAGTACCAATTTCATAACCAGGTTATTTGCTGAGTCTTAGATATTACACTATGAGACTGTAAACACAGCATCCCATGAAACTGATATAGGAGTCCAAAAACATCCAGGACAGCCATTTTCACAATATCTCAACAGGCATGCACTAAAATCATAACCACTGCAATACGCCTCCTAGAGATGGTGTTCATATCCATTCCACCAGCTTTAAAACAGCAAAGCAAATGGAACCATGGAGTGAACTCTGAGCAGAGACGAACCTTTGTTTGTGCGGAGTCTACTGTAGGTCTCACCAGAGCATCAACCAGAACATACTCGTATAAAGAACATACATTCATAAAAACTTTCGCTGGAAAGGTTTTACTAAACCAACAGTCAAAACAGCCTTAGATCCTGTGACTGACAGATAAAATGGTTACAGAAGTTTACATGTGATAATGAAGTTGAGAATGGTATAAGACGTGCAATTAATTCTAAGTGAATAACAGACGAAAAATTATTAAACAAGGGAGGGCAAGGGCCTGTGAAATAAGAATGGAGCATGAACACCCAGATGAGGACATAGGGTACAGAATGAGTTTGGAAAAGACTTACACCAGACTGTTTTGATCACTTTATAATAGTAAGATAAAAATATATATACAAATATACGTGACTTAGTAATAGCCATGGGGATGTTGTTTTGTGAAGGTGTTGAGCACACATAAGTATTGTGTATATGCAAGTTAGTGCTTTGTCCGAAAAAGCATGTTAGGGCCACGCACACCTGACAACAAAGATGACCAAACCTTTGTAATGGGCCTGAAGCACAAGACTGTTCCCAGCACAACAGGCACCAATCTTACATAAGGCACGAACACATTCCCACAGTACAAATAACATTCTGTGTGTAGATGTTCTCTCCTCTACCAACACAGCTGGCAAAAACAGTCTCAACTCAACCTTTACTTGGTACTGTACTATTTACAATTGTTAAACAATCTGATTTGTCTCAAAGCACAATGTAGCTGTGCTACAGCACTCTCTCACCAATTGTGAAAAAATAATAATTCTTCATACTTCCTTGGAGATACTTTATGAGAAGTAAATTGTTCTTCAAGAGAACATTACCTTTGTCATTTAGCCTTCTCCCAGCTTAAGTAGTATGTCTTGCTAGATAGCAGGATTTTTAAAAAGAGAAATCTTAAATGCTGACATTTTACAGCATACTTTATGTACCTATGAAGAAAGAATTAAGACCAACGAGGATAAAGAAATTGTATCCATTTCTCTAGATAAGTTTTAGATTTCTTTTTTTAATAGAAAATTAAACTGTACTGTCAATGTAAGTTTTGAAAAGGCCAAGGTCAGCATTTTCCAATCTAATATTAGAAGTACTATATTATTAAGTCTACTATATACCTATCAAGCTGATTTGCTATTTTTACTCCTTATCTATTCAAAAGGGGAGAAATCAGTAATTTGATAACAATTTTTAAGTACACCACTCCCCACTACACATCTAATTTAACAGCACACAATTTAATATTCAGCGAGAGGAAGATGAGTGGAACAGGTATGTGAAGGATTTGGTGACACTTCTAATTGCTGACTAAGAAGACAAGAGTGCATTGAAATGTAATTAAATTATAAAAACTAAGTACAAAGTTCTGTACTTTTATATTGTATTACTATTTTGATTGCTATTGACTAAGATTGAAAGCAACAGCAACAGAATTCCAGGTTCCTGTCTGGAAATTTCAGTGCAACTGAGTCTCACAGCTTTTTAATAAATAACTGAACTTCAAAGAAAATTAATATTCAGTCAATCACTTTTAAACACTCAAAAAGGATACATGTGACATTCTGAGAAATTTAATCCACAAAAGTGGCATTTATCAATAATACATGTTGAGACAGTATTCTAAGAAGGAAAGGTGACACAGAGACTTTAAAGCTTTAGGTTTTTTAGAAGTGATATAAAAAAAAAACAACATGGAAAAAAACCCAGCATGATACCAGTAGGAAGCAGTGAAATTGCGCTGGTTCCTGGAGGCATTCCAAAAGTAGAAGACGCCCTCTCTGCAAGCAGTGATCTTTAATTGTAGATCCTCTCAGAAACACATAAATCCATTGAGATAAATAAAATAATCATTTAGAAGAACTCAAACTGGCTGGATTTTATCCTAAAGCTAAATTTCTCAAATTCATCAAGTTCCTTTCAAAATTATTTTCTTATCTAAAAAAGTTCAAAAACTGTAATTTTCATTTTCAGAAAAAGAAATGGAATTAAAATGCTATGCTGTACTTCTAATTACAGTAAAAATAATAACTGCAAAGTCTGGGAAAATAAAAGTCCTTTTACTGGGTTCTGTAGCCTGTCATTTCTGTACGTGATTAAAATGTGTTTTATTCAAAACATACATGCAATATTCAGCATAAATAATTTAGCACAGCTTTTTATCAGAGCATGTTTTACTTATAATAAAAATGTGGGTTTATATTGAATATATTCATTATGATATTACATATTATATGGTGCATCTTGAACCTCAGTGTGCATGTATACACGATGCTTATTTAAAAAAAAAAAAATCAATAAATCCACCTGTGAAAAAAATTGCTAAATGTTTACATCTCTTGAAGTAGAAAGCATGGACAAGTCAAACCTATTAATCAAACCTGAGGGGTTTGCTGGAACGAGGTGAGGTCCACATTGCATTAGTATTATCACAGATCAGTAACTAAATATAGATATGGTAGCAATTGCCTCTTCAAAGTCTTCAGAACACAATGCTTGAAATGTAAGCCTCAGGTACAATTTGTTATTGGTGGATAGCATTTCCCTGAGGTTTTTTTCACCTTGCTAAATCCTCCTCAGCTGTCAGTTAACTTTGTCTCTGTCTTTGGATAATACATAAGGGAGTACGTATTACATCCCTTGCTTGACTAAGTCATGAAGCAAAATAGGAATAATATTTAAAAATAAGTGAATTATACTACTGATTTCTTACTGAAACATTTTTTTCCCAAAATGGTACCCCTGTGTTTAAAATATTTGACAAAGACCAACCTATACCTATACTATTTTAGGCAGAAAGACTTCTTCTGGCCCATGTAGGTACAGCACTTTTTCACAGGGAACTGGGAATGCTAAGTAACAAAAAAAAAAACAATGGAAGATTCTAAGACATACCTGAAATCATTAAATTTTCAATGGTTTTGCATAATTTGTTCATGGTCAATACAGAAGAGTGAAAGCATAAATATTCCTAAAGGCAGACAACTGAAAGGAGGGTCACAAATTTGCAACCAGACTCTAAATTTTTAGCCATGGCCCAACTTCAAAACCAAAGGGTAAACAAAATTATTACCTTTTGATGATTTACAGATGGCCTGTAATTGAGGGCACAGGGGAATCCAGTTGTGACCACCATTCCAGTTCTTAGCAGAACAAAGAGCGCAGGACATAAAAGGCTTTTGTTTGGACCTATTTAGAGGGCAGAATCAAGCTAGGGCAGTTCTTTGCATCTGGTGTGTGAACAATTGTCTCCTCTTTTCTACTCAGTCAAAGCAGCAAGCGCAGGGAAGGCAGCCAGGCCAAACCCGCGCGTCAGCTCTACCAGGGGCCGGGACGGTTCTTCAGGAGCACGGATGGACTAAAGGCAACGACGGGGCTAGAGACACTTGGGGGGTGGGCGGATCTCCTGCCGACAACGGTGCCACGAAGAACCCCCAGGGACATTGTCCCCAGTGGGGTAAACGCGGCCCTATCTCGCACAAAGCTGAGGGCAGCCAGCACTTACAGGGAAATTACGTTCTTTTCGCCAAGGCCGCAGTTATCAGCCACCCCCAACCCCATCAGGGCTCCACGGCCCTGCTCCCTGCCGGTGCCGGCCCGGACAGCGCCAGCCGCAGTGGCCGCAGCTACCGCCCCAGCCCTGGCCCCCGCCCCTCGCCCCGCCCGCCGGAGGGCGGGCAGAGGCCTCAGCGCCGCCGCTGAGCAGGCCCAGGCCGCCTACGCATGCGCTCTGCGACGGCCCCGTTCATTCTAAGGGAGGTCTAATTCTAACAGGACAGACACCGTGCAAAGGGCTTCCCCTCCTCTCACGCCGCCACCGCGGGGCCCGGACACGGTCCTGGCGGCCTCCGCCGCTGCCGCCTCTCCGCAAACGGCGAAGGGCTCGTCCCCCCCTTAACGCTCCCTCCGAACACCGCGCACCCACCTGCAGCCAACACCAGCAGCTCTGCGAGCAGTCTGGCCCACCCTCCGCAGCGCCAGCGCCAGCAGATTGGCTTCTTACAGTGTCATTCTCCCGCTTCTTGCGCTCGGAATGGTTTCTCCAGCCGTCAGTCCGGATGAGAGCCCGCCCATCCTCCCGAGCGGATGCTCGCTGATGACACCGCGGGCGTCGCTCAGACACAGGCTCCGCCTTTCCCCTGATAAGTCGGTACCTGGCGCATTCTCCTGTCACTCACAGGGCGCTCTGATACCGGATTGGCCGCCGTGCCTCGCCAGAGGGTCCCTCCCGCCCCCCGGGCAGGCGCGCGCACGGCTGCTGCCGGTCGGCCTGAGGCCGCGGCGGGCTGAGGGCCTGACTGCCCCCGGACGGCGCTAGGAAGCGGGGCCGGTCGTAGCGGCAGCGGCCATGGGGAGCGTGCGCTGGGCCTTCCCCTGCGCGGCCTGGCGCCCCTGCCGCCAGGAGTGGCTGCTGGCGGCGCGGCTGGTGCAGCCCGAGGAGAAGGAGCGCATCGGCCAATTTGTCTTTGCCCGCGATGCCAAAGCCGCCCTGGTACATGCTGGCGGGGGTGGGGGCACGGCGGGGTCGGCTTCCCCTTAGCCCGCGGGCGGGACTCAAAGGACTGCCGCCCTGCCCGGAGCTCTCCGTATGCCTCGCCCCCGCTACTGCGGGGGAGGCTGCGGAGGGGCCGCTCCGCTACCCCCGGCACCAGTCGCGGCCACGGGACTGGCTCGTCCACCTGGGAACGCGAGCGTGTCTCTGCAGTTGCAGCGTTGCCCAAATTCCTGAATTCTCGTAGGAAAATACGCCCTGCAAGGGCATTTCAGGGGGACAAATGCGTTACAAAGTATTAATTGCCAACTCTGCTTACATCTTCACTTGGCGGGGGAAGGGATATTTGCAGTCTGCTATATTCACTCTGGAAGACCTCACAGTTTTCAAGTCGTGATGCCAAGTTAGGAGGTGACCGGTGAACTCTGGGAGACTGTACGTGAAGGCAGTAGTGTAATGTGTAAGGGTATAAAGCTGCTTTACATAATTCCGGTTTAAAATCTCACATAACAATGCGGTAGCAATACAGCCTTCTAATTACCCTTTAAGAAGTTAATCATCATTTTTAGCTGTTCATGTGTTTCATTTAGTGCCTAAGCAACTGAAGCTTCTGAAAGCTGTTTGAGACAGTTTTACTGTTTGGTGTAGTATAAAAAGTGCTCATCTGTGCAATAGAATATCCTAAGTAAATAAGGTAGAGAAGGAGCTACTTTATGCACATATTCTAGGCTGGGGCTGCTTTTTATTGAGTCTTGTGTTGTCTTTATGCTAATAATGATAGCAAATGTGTGCTGTACTTGGGCCTGGCGAACTCTTGGCTAAATTTACTCGACACAGGCTTTTATAAGAGGGATGTATATAAATGATATGGCTAAAGTAAACTCTTATATTAGCAATAACAAAGCCACATTTTTCTTTTAGGCAGGTGATTTTCTAGCAACCACAGATACTTTGCACGTAGCATAATAGTTCTGTATTAATTACTTCAATTTTATTTTGTAGGCTGGTCGCTTGCTGATGCGGAAATTAATTGCAGAAAAGTTGTGCATACCTTGGAATGAAATATGCTTGCAAAGGACATCAAAAGGAAAACCTTTCCTGGCAAATAACCTAGTCAGTATCTATCCTAATTACAACTTCAATGTCTCTCATCAAGGAGATTATGCAGTTCTTGCAGCTGAACCTGAGCTTCAAGTTGGTGTTGATATTATGAAGACCAATTTACCAGGTAATACATTATGGTGACCAGAGCAGATTCAGTAGTGTATAAGTACTGAACATTTTAACATTTTCTGAAGAATCAATCTGTGTCCTAGAAATCTAGTGTCATTAGAAGAGAGTATATGAATGTATTGTGTAGTTGTTTTTTTATTGGTAAATGCACTCCTCATTGTTTATTTTGGATTTTCTGTTATGCCAGATATGAATATATTTCCAGTTTAGAAAAGCAGAATCCTGGAAAAAATGAGGTCATGAATTCTGCTATGATATTGGCAGGACTGGCATCCGCAGACATTTCACTTACAGGTTTGCTATCTGTTAGGTAGAAGCAGGAACAACTTTCCAGCTAGAAAAAATGGGAGACATCCCCATGAGAACTTTACAGGCCATGAGTCTTAGTCCTATGTCTCACAAGCATGGACATGATATGTGTCAGCACCAGGCCCAGTACTGTAGCAAACTGGCATCCAAAGGTTCATTGTGAGTGTGCAGTAATCCTCAGTGAAAGTGGATCATGAGGAGGGAACATTTGACATGCCCCTGGTAAAATACTAAACTTCACAAACTTTAATTCTTGGCCTGTTTATTTGTATGAAATGTTGCGCTAACCTGACTATGTTGGTGAACCTCAGGGCCCAAATGATAAATTAGAATTGTAGAAAAGTGTAATATTAAATACAGTGTTATAGACATCATTTAGTTCACTAATGTTCTTTGATGTGAGGCTGGGTTAAAGAAGAAATTTATTGGGATTTACAAGTTACTGGAATTTTAGTTTTTGAGAATCTTCCTCAAATGTTGAACCACATATGACAGTAATAGCAGTGTTACTAGCAAATCTCTCTTCAGAATCTTCAATATATATAAATAGCATTTTATGCTATGAAATGATTTGCGTAGTAAGGTGAAGTTTCAAATAAACCCTGACTGGATAACTTTCTCTCTGGTTGCCTTGTACCTTTTTAATGATTATTACAAGTGTACATTTTTAAATTGGCATGTTTAGCTAAGATGCACAGAAACTTTTGGCTGGGCTTTCCACAGGCCTTACTGCAAGACTCCCTAATTACTCTTTTTGAAAACCTTTCCCGTTTCAGTGCATAAATAGTGAAAATAAAAAAGTTCAAACATTTGTATTTTAAGCTTTTCTTGGGAAATGAAAAATTTAAAGTTGTTTATACATGCTGTGTGTGGAGGTAGGGAATATCTTGCATCCAATGCCGGTATTTTATGCAGCTGGAAATGTAACTGGTATGTTAAAGACGCGTTGCCTAAGAGTTTTTTATGGTCATATGTCTTCCTTTTTGGAATTATAATTTGGATTTTTGGAAAATAAATATTATTAATAATATTTTGGAATAATTAGTAATTGCATGGGGGAAAGTGGGCCCACAAATAAGGAATATTAAGGATATAATTTTAAATAATAGTCTCTATAATATGAACTAAGGCTAGCAGTCTTTTCACCTAGAACTTTTCTGAGAGGGATTTTTGTCTTGGTAGAATCACCTGGAACTCTTTTTCCTGCTGTGCTATGAATGTATAACTTCCATGTTACCAATATTGTTTTATCTGATAGTTCCACTGAGTGGTGCTCTTGCTTTGCATTTGCTAAGTACATTATATTTCTGAGAGTGAATCTGCTATAAACCTCTTTCTTTGGAATAGCCACAAGGACAAAGTGTTCCCTAGGTACAAGTACATTACAATAGGTTTATTTGGGTTTGTTTTAGTTTGGTTTTTTTGTTGTTTTTCAAAAGCTTGTTTAAATACAAAGTACTTCATCTTGTGATTTTGTCCAACAGACTCTTGATGGAGGTCTCCAATATCATAGAATCATAGAATGTTCCAGGCTGGGAAGGACCTTTAGAGGTCATCTGGTCCAACCTCCCTACACGAGTAGGGACATCTCTACCTAGGTCAGGTTGCTCAGACCCCCATCAAGCCTGACCTTGAATGACTCCAGGGGTGGGGCCTCCGCCACCTCTATGGGCAGCCCATTCCAGTGATCTATCACCCTCGTGTTAAAGAACTTTGTTCTAATATCCAGCCTAAATCCATCCTTTCCTAGCTTAAAACCATCACTCCTTGTCCTATCACTACAAACTGTTTTAAAGAGACCTTCCTCTGTTTTCCTGTAGGCCCCCTTCAAGTACTGGAAGGTCACTATAAGGTCTCCCCAGAGCCTTCTCTTCTCCAGGCTGAACAGCCCCAACTCTCTCAGCCTGTCTTCAT